>WOGO01004275.1:0-13422 GCA_015342085.1 Leptinotarsa defecta | reverse complement strand
GAAAACCCGGAAAAACCTGCAGCACCACATCATCTGAAGATCTTGATCTAACAATGTCCTCTCTCTTATAAAACAAAATGTAGGGTGTCTCCAGAGGCCCCAATAAATTCAATGCATCGCCAGTCGTGACACGACTATCGTCAAACTTAAACCAGTCCGTTTCGTCTTTGACTATGAAATTATTGTACAGAATAGTATTTTAATAGGAATTTCAGATTTTTAATAAAAGAATGAATGAAATTTAAAAAACCAGGGTGTAAAATGGGTTCCTCAAACCGACACACTACCCATACGAAAGCCAAGTGTCAAAGGGTCGACCTCCAATATGAGATTTCGGAAATGGATCAGATGAATCACACTAAATATTCGTCGTTCTAGAATAGGGATCGAACCCGCATTCACAATATTTCATAACTCAACAACTCAATAACTATTTATCGACTGACCAAATGAAATGATATTTGAATGTTCATTTTCGACAATAATCTGTTTTATCCTGGAATTTAACAAAATTTCGATATTTTCCACTTATATTTCGGCCTAAACATGATATAATAATAATAAAAATAATAATAAATCGGCTTTATCCATTAACTTCATAAACAAAAACGTACTTTCAATAACAAAAACAAACTAGTAAAAGAATAACCATGAGTGATGAATTGGAGACGTATCAGAAAAATCTATTTTACACATCAGCCCCAACAAAAAATTATTAGAATAAAAAGGTGGAGAAACGCCAAGAAAGATGAATACATCATGAATTGATCAAAATATATAACCCATTTCTATATCAGGATTTCAGAAAGTATATCGAAGTAAACGATATTTAGCACACTTAAAGTTGGCAGCACTCTCAAAGGCCAAAAAAACTAATACATAGAAATGGACCGGCTGAGAACTAATCCACGTGGACTATAGAATTGGCGGTTCCTATTGGATAATTTTCACTAACCGAGTTTTATGATTGGCTGAAGAGTCATAAAATTAAATTTAAAGTCATGTTTCTGTGACAAATAGCAATCGGAGAATGCGGGGATGGTTATCACTGTAGAGCCATCACTATTCAGTTCAGAAAATGATTGCGATTTGAGTATCGAAATTCGATATTGGTGCAGGTATAATTACTTGACATTTTTGTTATCTGTTTAAAATGTGACGTCCTCGGATAAATACTAATAGTAATAAGGAATGTGATAACAACGCAGACTTTTTCCAGTGTAGTGTTTCTAATAGCGATGGTGAACAATGCGAAAATAAGATACCAGTGAATTAGATTCTGATGCATTTGAATATTGGAACACAGAATGTATGTTTCAATGTATATAAGAAGTATATAAGAATCTACATCTCAAGTTTGGTATCGAGGGAAACAATCTATTACAAGAAACATCAGATTTGACCGAAATTCCTTTCTCAACTGTACGTAAAATAGTCAAAAACAAACGTTATGAACGCAAGACACGATGTGATAAAGGATTACCAAAACCTTCAGATGTTCATCGAATAAAATCATTGAAAAAAACAATATACGACTGTTAGAAAAGCAATGAGATTCCTACAACTGAAATCGTAAGGAAGAAATTGAATATTGCCGGTCATAACGTGAGCTGCTGTGACAAAACTCTTCAGAATTGGATAAAGAAACTGGGATTTAGATTTGAAATAATAAACAAACGTCAAGCAGTTATGGAAATCAGAAGAATAGTGTAACACTGTAACAAATACTTAGAACAAATAACTAAATATATACAAGAACAACGGCAAATTTTCTATTTGGACGAAACTTGGTATGACACTCACGACACGGTTACAAACGGGTGGACTGATGGTTCGAGAATGTGTACGCCTAACATGCCTGCAAACAAAATTTGATAAGAAGGTAATAGAGGTAATTAAACAAGAAATTATCGAAGAAGACTGGCAGAAAAGTATCAAAAAATAATTTTAGTTAAAACAGACTATATGAAGATTGGACACTTCCATATTTATGGTGGAAATAAATTCATTATTGATTTAAATGACGACAGTTATGAGGGGTTTGACACAGATAGTTAACATGTATCGTGAATCTTAGATCAGAATCGAAGTATAGTCCTAGATTCTCATTATCCTCAAGTAATAGTAATCCATTGCTATCGATGCAAATTTCAAAATTTCCAAGGGCTAGTTCTCTCACTTTTTTGGGTTCAGAAAGCATGGCTATAGACTTATTTGCATTAACTTAAAGCATATGTGCAGAAGAGATGTCAAAGATAGATTGGAGGTCTGTATTCATATTAAATTGAGCTTCTTGAGTATTGTCGCTATGAAAGGAGAAATATATTTGGGTGTCATCCGCAAAGTAATGTATCGTACTTTTCCATTGTCTACCAAACGTGACTTGAAACCTCTACACTTTTTATTTTCTTTTCTCATCCCTTTATTTTTATTTTGTTTTTATTTATTCAATTGTTCTATTTTTACTTGTAGTTTATTTCACTATTATTTCATTTCAGGTTTATTTTGCTTAATGTAATTGTTATTTTCAGCTATTCATTTTTAATTACTCTTTTTTAATTATTTCAGGGATTTCAAATCATTTTATATAGTAGACAATGGAAGTCCGAACTAGTGAAATTCATCATGAAACATTGTCAATCACCTTCAAACTATCGTATTTTTGTAAAAAAGATTTATAAAAGTCAACAGTTTACAACATGCTTGAGTGAGCTATTGTACATGAATATCGTGGTTGGATCATTGGCACTAAACTTTCAACTGAAATGATACTGGAGAATAGTCCAACGTTCGTCACTACAAAATATCCGGTATATTATTATCACTGACAAAGAGACAATGTAATTTCATCATGTCCACACTATCATTTAGACGGAAAGTTACATACCCTCATTCGTGACGCCAATGTCAACTTTGATGTCGTTAGATAGACCAGTGTGTATGTGAATAATTGTCATTTATATGAAATCGTCATTAAAACACCGTTTAGGTGAATTTAAACACATCCTGTTTACAATTTGCGACAATTAATTATTGAAATTACCTGCATTGTCCTTAAAATAATTATGTAACCGACTTGGACAGACAGGCCATGGTGTGAACACCCTGTCAAGAAACCCAGAGAAACTTTTTATACTCTTTCTGTTGAATTGAGGATTGTATGACAAAACTATCTGATAGTGTGAATAGAATTATGCGGAGCACACATGAACGATATTCAATGTGATATCAAATGTGACATCGATGTGAAATACGAAGACAATATGTAGGACCATCAAACTAATATCAAAATAGTAATTTACTGAAAACATTCTGAAGAGCAGTGTACATTTTGGGAGAAGACCAATCAGAAATCTTTCAGAGGAAGTGAAAGAAATGGATTGTGGAATCTTTGTTCTCTCTTAGATCTAGTATACCCTACCTCGCAAAAATATTTTATAGCGACCTTCTGAATCGAATGGAATTGATTACCGTTTCAGAGTTTACTTCAAAAATATCCACTCCACGAATATCTCAATTGATATCCATATGGATTTAAAGGGAACACATAACCAAGAAATACTATTGTCTCAGACCCATATAATTTTTTCGGCATTTCCTTCTTATCTCAACGCGTTTAACCATCTGGATAAATAACATAAACGATAAGAAGGATCACTGTGCTTATAAAGAGGCATTATTTTTACGTGGGTGGCTAACGGTTATGCATGAGGGTTTGCTGGCCAAACTTCGATGCTATGGCATGTCGGGTCATTTCTGTGTATGGCTCCCAGCTCCTGAAAAAACGTTGGAGGCGGTCGGTGGATATCTCTCGAATACCTTCACCATCAACGGTGGTGTTCCCCAGGGATCCATATTGTCTCCAACCCTCTTTTTGTTTAATACCAACGTTCTTATTAGTCAGTGGGCTATGCTTGAAGACGGGCATTAAACAAATCTAAAGAAATGAACTTTAAATGTTCAAGCCCGTCGACCTTCAATTTTGGAACGGGCACACTTGCAGACCGTTTTCGGGCTCCTTAGCCACTCGTCAGTGCAAGAAAGTGACCATCATCGACCTAAAGTCAATGATATTCCATGATTGAAAATCAAAATTCTTTCAGAGTATTTCATTCCTCGTCTTAAGTTGGAGCGAACATCAAAAATGTTACTCCATCTAGTGGACGAGGTACTGACCAACTGCATATCCGAAATTTGCCCGATTCCTCTGAATAAGAAAGAAAAACTTTCTTAGTAGCCAATGGGCTATGCTTGAAGACGGGCAGTATACAAATCTAAAGTAATGAACTTTAAACGTTCAAGCCAGTCTCGAATATACCTACACAGTAGATTGAATGGACTGACGCCTATCAGAAAACAACTATCCCCCTGGCTAATAGCACTGCAAGTGTGTCCGTTCCAAAATTGAAGGTCGACTATTCCAGTTGTATTGCCCATCGCATATGTAGGAAATTTTCTGTGAAGATTCTGTGTAGGTATATCCGAGGCAGGCTGGAACATTTAAAGTTAATTTCTTTAGATTTGTATATCAACGTCTTATTGAAAAAAAAAACAAGAATCCAATATATTGCTTTGCTGACGACAGCACAATTTTCTTGTCATTCCATTTTGATTGCAGGACATCGGCTACGGAAGCACATCTTCACCGGCGGCAGGAGGTTGAATATCTTAATGAGGCTCCAAATGTGATTTCGAATTGAAAGTAACCAGGTTCAATTCAATGACACAAAAACAAAGACATCGGTTTTCTCCGAACCGGTCAGACAATTCAGCTTTCTTCTTCGATAAGTTTGTTGGGGACTGAAATGGGCACCAATATGTCTAGGCACAATCATGTCGCTGAAATTGCAAAGGCTGCTTCTCAAAAGCTCAAAACACTGTTCCGAACCAGAAAACTATACACACCTTAGCAACTTTTGATGCGTTATAAAGCTTAGATCAGACCTTCTTTGGAGGACCGTCCCCAAACATATCCTGAAAATACCTTTTAACGTGTGATTCCTAACACGCTACTTTCGCACAGGCACCGCTCTGAGAGCGCCTTAAGGATTTTCCTGTTGTGGTTCTGTTTTGCCCTCAAAAAAAAATTGTGGTGAGTTGGATCCGATGAATAAACCATTTATTTCCTTAGTCATCAAATAGTTGCAGTTTGAGTGGACTATTTTCAATTCGGTTGGTACAACCACAAGGCATCCATTCGTTTGAACTTATGAACGACTTTTCTGATCAACTGATTAGTAGTCATATCTACGTGCTTTTCTATATATATTTGTGAACATTTTTGCCGGTTGATTTTTTTTGTTTTCTTGACAATCGCGTTATGTACACTTGTTTGAAATGTAAAAAGTGGCATCGTCTTCACCTTTTTTCAACGTCACGCTGATAGTTGACCTAATAATATCTTTTTCCAATTTTCATCACGGTTCTTTTGATATCGAATTTTGCTTGAATGATATAGAGTTGGACCAGCAAATTTTTGAGTTAGGTTCTTAGTAAGACTTATTGGTGCACTACCGTTGTACTGTCATAGTTTTTCTATTGGTAGTACACTGGACTCTGATTTACTCAAAGGGAATCCTACTAAATCCGGTAACCTTTGAAAACTGTGCTTGGAGACTTGTTGCCAATCACCTCGAACTTCGAACCGTCTTCAGATACGTGTTTAACAACAACAACAACCACAACCAGGACATGTACGTGTATGTACATGTCCTGGTTTTCCGTAGTATTAAAAACACTTCGTCTTACCACTGGTTCCTCGATAGTTATTCCACCCTTAATCAAACTGAACCGGTTAGTTTATTGATATTATTTTAGAAATATTATCACTTCTGATTTGAATGGTGCATTTCTCACATTATATTTTATGTATCGTGATAATCGAAAACAGCCAATCAGTTATGGTCATAATCTGAGAATGTTTAGCACTACGAGTACATCAAGATTATATCTTATTCAGAATGAGTTAGAAACTATCCCAAAAATAAAATTGAAGCTACTTTTATTTTTGTCCTAATGTAATACTGAGGAAAACTTTCTCGAGCCCGATATTTCAAGAAGCAAACGAGATATTAACATAGTTCCAAAAAAAAATTGAGAAAATATTTATTCCAGCTCATATTATTTATTAATATCCTTTTGGGTTTTATCAGCATTTTTTTACATTTCAAATTCGTTGTTTATTCATTCATTTTTTCAATATCATTTTAATTTTTTTCTTGAGGACAGAACATAAAGATTACAGGAAAATCCTCATGGTGTTCTAAGAGCGGTGCCTGTGCGAAAATAGCGATTCATATTGGATTTGAATCGCTGAAGATTCAATTCATTTGTAAAAACGTTCTTCAAATGAAATAATTCCCAAACAGTTAAGTTCGAGGTGTACTGACTTGAACCTCAGAACGATGAGCAACCATACACATTTCTGATATGTACCGTTTTTAGTGGAATCATATGTGCTAAGTCACTTGAACACCTCCCGTGAATGTATCTATGAAAGAAGAGAGACAATCTACAACCTTTCTTTGATGTTCCAGACTATCAAGGTTGCAAGTGATGTTTTTGTCTCCACGGATTTGTCTGTTCTGACATTATTATATCTGGTTCGAAGACATTCATCTTTTTGGAGAAAACCGATGCCTGGGTTTTCTTGGTATTGAATTGAACCTGGTTATTTCCACCTAAATTTCTAATCATCTCTAGATTTAATGGAACTTGCTTGATGAAAACTTACCGTGTTTCTATAACGCTTGAGAAAGCGAAACACAACAGAAGAAGGACCACCACATACATATCAACAAGCTGGAATGTATACATATATGTTATGGAATCTGTTTGCTCAGAACACGAGTTGATATGTATGTGGTGGTCCTTCTTCTGTTGTGCTCTGTGTTTGCAGGTCTTTTGTCACCGTTCAATGTTATCTCGACTTTATTTCTTTATGTATTTTCGACAGTTGATTCTCCATTCTCATCCAATTAAGTTCGGATATCTTTCATTAGAATTCGTTTTCATGTGGAGTTTTCTGATTTCGATATTGATAAGTGGGTATACAGGCTCCAAGCCTACCATACTTCAATAATTTACAGCTAGGATGTTATAAACTTCCAAATATAAAATTTTCATCACTATTAATATATCATTATGACCATTTATTCATTGGTAACATCTGATAATTTTCTTTTTTCCATCATAACATTCAACTATTGTTATGCTGTTCTTCTTTTATTGTAGAATTTTGAAATAATTAGCTGATGATGAACCTATATAGGTTCGAAACATATACGGATTAATGGTCTTACCGATCTAACATCTGAGGGTAACAATAAATTGTGGAGACGACTTCGAGTTTTATGCTTCGCAAAAGAGAAATTATTAGATTAATGGTAGTTATATGGAACAACAACATACATATTATCAGTCGTATCATCATTATTATTAGTGTATCATCTCAAACCTCATACATAATTCAAAACTATAATCAATTTTCTGTGCCTAACATTGTTTGGATTTGTTTGAAACGTATATGTGAATTCAATTTCTTTCTCTGGTCTCATACTGTTACCGTTTAGATTAGTAACTACTGCAAAATAATTCCTACATATTCACCTAAATGTATACAGCGATACGGTCGGTCAGATAAGAAAGTCGGTAGATAGTTAGTTCATGTATTTGTCACCTGCCGCCTTCTATAGCCTCCAAAGAAACGACAGATCGGAAGATAACATTGCTCGGCATACACTTGTCGAAACAGTACTACTCAGGTAGAATGGTACCTCATTAATATTGGTTAAGAACGATACTCGAATTCGTTTAATGAAATCTACATTCCCCTAAAGTTATGAAGGACAGGAGGGAGTTACTTGAATGTATTTTATTTCTTTAGACTGAACATATTTGGATTATTCGTATTTTTTGTGGATGTCGTGAGTTTTTCCCAGTTGGGGCAATTTACAATACAAGAAACAAGGAAGTTACAAGAAAGGGTTACATTCTCTAGCTAGACCTACATAAATTTATGAATTCTTGTAAAAACTCTATGACTTAATAATAATAATAATATATTTATTAACCATTCAATGAAATTTACAGTGTTTAAAAACATATGAGGTTTTATAACACAATTATCAGTGGATTCATCAGATAGGCAAATAAATAAAAAAATCCCACAAAGGCTCAGCCTGTGCGTGGGTATCAAAATTATGTGTGACCTTTGCGCCTATACAATGCATTTTTTTATTAGTCAACAATCAATTAAACACACATATATATGCACATATACCTAAACACACTGATGTGTGTATATATGTGAATAATCATTCACATATATACACACATCTCACTATGTATACACTGAAATCACACAAAATTACAATTATATACTTATAATTATTTATTTTTTTATATCGATCCAGTGATGAATATTTGCTCTGGGAGTTAGTTTTAACCATTTTTTAATTCTAGATTTGGAGAGAGTAAGGGAGTTTATATCTCTGATATGGGCGGATTCAACATTATATAACCTAGGAGCAAGATAGGTACAGCTGCGTTGTCCAATAGTTTTTGACATTTTTGTTACTTCAATCGAATGTATTCTATAACGTGTACGATGTAAGTGATTAACAGTTTTAGCATCTTTGAGATTTTTTCGTTGATATATCAGTAATGTTAGAGCAAAAATTTGTCGTATGTCCATCAGTTCGGCTTCAGTGTATAGATCGTCGCTTGGGTAAGTACAGGGTCTATTCAAAATGGTCTTAACAATCCACTTGTGGAGTGTCTCCAAGTTCTTAAGGTAATAATTAGTGACCCCTCCACATGCAATAATACTATACAACAGATGTGTTTTTACTAATGCATTTGCGATGGGTGGGTTGCAGCAGTGCTTGGAGCGCTGTTAGCTTTTTCCTGCGTTTCGAGGTTTTCCGTTGCTTCTAGATCTTCCACCGTGTAAATCATATTGTTAGCGTGAAACCTGTTGTTTCTGATGAAGCAGTTCGTGTTTTGATTTTGCTTGGCGAGGTATAGATGTTTTCTCAGAGTACTGTAATCATGAGCAATGTATATATTCGTTCCTTTGAGTTTCTTCGTGCTCATCAACACTGAAGGTTTTTTTAGGTATGAGACAAATTCCACTTTCATAGGTGCGGTTTAGGTTTTTCCAAGAGGTTAGAATTTGTTTAGGTCAATCTCCCGGACCACAACTCCAACTAATCTCTTATTCTTGCGTGTAATGTAATCCACTGTGATTCCCTGCCCTGGATATTTCAGCCCAAATACGACGATGTTATTTTCTTTACTTTTCCTTTCGAGTTGTTCAAATTTCTCTTGGATTAGAGCATTTTCAATTTCCAGTTTTTTCAATTGATTACTGAATTCTTCAACTATCAATGAATGTCGAACTTCGACTGCTTCTATAACCGATTTCAGTTCTTGTTTTGTTTGTCTGATTTCTTTCAACACAGACAGGATCGTTTCAGACATTTCAGCAATAGAATTCAATTTATAGTATATGGTTCGCTTTACCGTCGGTATCTTGTTTACACTGGTAAAAGTTTTTTTGTAGCCCTCTTCAGCAGTGCCAGGAGCGAGTTATCTATCAAATCTGCTGTATTTTGGTTATTTTATTGAAATTATTGACTCGGTTGATATATTCTGGATCAGATTATTCTATATTCTATCTAATTACACAACTTTGGAAAATTTAACGAAATCTCACATACCACAACTTTATAGATTTCACAGAACGATTTAACATAGATGTTTAGTATTAGGCGAACCACACACTTTCATTGTTACATTTGATGTCTTCTCCCTTCTTTTAAAAAAATCCCAAATTCTTAAATACTGATAAAGAAGTAAGAAGCCATAAAGGGTTTTTTTTAAAAAAATTTCCCCGTCAATATACTACTGAGGATTTTTATTTCTCTTCTTGACATTAGATTTGATACGTTTCACTGTGGGATATATAGCACGGTGAATCAGAAAGTAGAAATTGAGATGGTTCATATGACACGAACCAAAAAATCTTCATTTTTAATGTAGATGAAGATACTATCTACAACAAAAATTTAATTCAAACTCAATGGCATCAGTTAATGAACTTTTAAGTAGACACTCAGTGAACATTACTTGAATCATGAAGATAACATACATATGCTGTTATTTTTTCTAAATATAGGTTGGTTGGGTAACAGGATCAATAAAAAAAACCATTTTTTCTTGTATACGTTTCGAATTCAATTAAATTCTTCGTCAGAGCTCGAAAAGTAGTTCTTCGTATTAATAATATAAATATTTTAAAAACCATCAGAAATATTAGATACATAATAAAAAATAAAAAACATTGCAACAACCAAATTTTCGAGGTAACACCAATACAAAACAATATGAATCATATGTCGTTTCGTATGTCGTTTCGTGTTGGTGTTGTCTCGAAAATTTGGTTGTTGTTGCAATGTTTTTTATTCTTTGTTTTTTATTTTTTATTATGTAGCTAATATATCTGATGGTTTTCAAAATTTTTATATTATCAACAAGAAGAAACTACTTTTCGAGCCCTGAAGAAGAATTAAAATAAATTGAAAGCGTCGGCAAGAAAACAATTGTTTTTTTTTAGTTGATCGTGTTACCCAACCAACTTTTTTTCATAAAATTTATGGGGTCACTAAACTAGTTAGTTCTTTTTTTATTTCTAATTTTATACCAAATTTTCAAAGTACCATCAGCAAAAAAGTTAATGATTCGAGCTGTTGGGAATACAAAAAATTGTAAGAAACATACCATCAACATCATGTTCACGTGAGTCATTCTTACGTGAAAGCATTACGAACAGAGCTAATGCACTGCTACTAGTTGCTTCTAATACAAATTTGACGATGATGTTAGACGGGGACACCTAATGCATCATAAAGTACAAGATAGAAATCGTAATACACAGAAATTTACTCCACCATAACGTCAAACGATAGAAATCGTAATTGATCATATTGTACAAGATAGAAACGTACAGCGGCATAATGTACAGTTTCATAACGTAATCCATCATAATATACTTCATCATAACGTACTTTTTCATAACTAACTCCGTCATAACGCTAACGCATCATAATATCATTCGATCATAAACACAATGCATCATTAACACAATGCATCATAACAGCAACGCATCATAACATCAAACGATCATATTCGTAATCGATAGAAACCGTAACACGTCATAACGTACTTCATCATAACGTAAAACATCATAACGTAATGTATCATAACGTACTTTGTCATAATCCTATAGTCCATGCGCTTTCTTATACTACGTGGGAATAATGGCGGAAGTTGAAGTTTTGAACTCATTGAAGATCTAAGAAGAGCCCTATGATACTTAAGAAGTTTAAATATGATGGAGTACTTGAATTTATTATTTCATTGTTTCTAATTTGTCATAATTCTGCATTATAATGTGAAATTTCGAGACAGTTGGCTGCCTTGAAGACCCATTTACACCTCAAAACCATTCGCCATCGGCCATTGTTATTGGTTTATTCGATCTGTGTTTTCTTTAAACTTCAAAACTGTTTGAAGGTTATTATCATGAATATATTCTAGATCGATTTATTTGCCTCTATTTTGTCTCCGAAGTTTTCAAATTGTTAATATGGCTGTAGAATGACAGTGAGTAACGGTAGTGCCAAATTATTTTGTGCAAACAAAATTAATGAAATACCAAGTTATAAAACTATCAATATAACTTTGGATTCTGTAAAAAGTGGGACTTTATTGGTGTCAAGGTTCCAAAATCAAGAACCACGATAAGTGCATAAGATTCGTAATTTCATCACAATGATACAATACTTTAAATTTACCCAATTATAATCAAAATCAAACCAAAACAGTCATTGAAAAAAAACGTATGTAGGTGAGTGCAGTATAATCCTGAAATCTATAGAGTATGCGTTTAATTTAGTGATTTGCATTCGATTTGGACTCAATTAATGTTAAATACATTTCAGATATCTTCAGAAAACATGTAGGTAAGACTGTTGAAAAAGTATCTGTTCAATGTTTCAAAAAAAAAATAACTTTCAGACATGCATAGAAAGCGAAAGATTTTCAACTAAGGTGAAAAAATTATACTTTTAATAAATATTTTTTCTGAATTCGGTGAGAAATTAAATTTTTTTTGCATTCGATCAACATATAAATATATATATTAGTATAACTTGATGTACAATCTTCACCTCTATCATGAAAGTTTCTTGTGTATAGTAATACTTACTGAAAATATTGAGTTTATGCTTCTGTTCCACAACATATCTATCAGAATTTTAATTCATCTGTTTACAATACACATCTATTGAATGATACAATGCTCTATTTTTATTTAGATTCCATCTATTGCTAAATGAAAATAGGAAGTATGTTTTAGTAAGACATTCAATACAGAAAAGTAAATATCAAGTTGGATTTTCCAATACAGCAGAGCCATCGCTAACAAATTTGAGAAGAGCAATTCAGCATAGAAGGCTTTCAAATCCAATACCTACCTGTACCTGCGTAAAGCAATGTTGAACGAGGAGCTTATCAGCTTAGCTTCACATCGACTTACACAAGATCATCTGTTAATACCTTAATCTGATATATGCCTGAATCGCCAGAATTTCTGAGAAATTTAGATTTTTTTAGAGACCAGTGTTACTAATTTTTCTATGTATAACTTTGAAGTGAATAAATCTGCTTGTTTTGAAAAATTTGTTGAATTTGATCAGGGAAAAATTTAAAAATATTTCTCAAAGTACATTCGTTTGAAAAAATATTGAAAAACGTTATGCGAAAAAGTAATTTGGAATGGTATTTTATAGTTATTCACAAGTTTTGAAGAAATTTGGTGAACGTTTAGGTCGTGACATTATAGCGTTAGGGGCTCTCAAACTGTGTATGGACAAAAAAGATGGTATTCGTGACATAACATCATCGAAAAGTATCATCAAATTCTTCCCTAACTTTCAATTGATTTTCCAAGTCATTTTCGTCTACCAACATTTCTATTGTAGTTTGAACTTCATCAAAATCAGATAAAGCATTATGTGACTACATCCTTAATTCCATCAATGCCCAGTTTGATAATTATTTCCACATCCACTACCTGTACCTGCGTAAAGCAATGTTCAACGAGGAGCTTATCAACCTAGCTTCACATCGACTTACAAGAAATCATACGTTGATACCTAAATCTGATATATGCCTGAATTTCTGAGAAATTTAGATTTTTCTAGAGACCAGTGTTACTAATTTTTCTATATATAACTTTGATGTATATAAATCTGCTGGTCTCGAAAAATTTGTTGAATTTAATTAGGGGTTTTGTATTTTGTAGTGTCAATATTTGCTTGGAATACTACAATAAAAGTTGTTGAGAAAATCATTGAT
>WOGO01004274.1:0-13058 GCA_015342085.1 Leptinotarsa defecta | reverse complement strand
TTCATTGGAAAAATAAAATATGAAGAGTATAAGGATTCACATATGCTTTCCTGAAAGAAAGTCATAAATTATTGCTATTTGAATACATCTTCTATGAATCATATTTCCGTAAGACCCACGTAATCAGTTTGATAGGAACCAGTGTAATATTTCATTAGAGAAATAAAATATGAGCAGCACAATTCACATCTGTTTTCCTGAAAAAAATTCATGAAATCTTATTACTTGAATACAACTTCTATAAATCATATTTCCGTATGACCCTTATAATCAATTTGATAGGAACCATTGTATTATTTCATAAGAGATATAACTAATTCTGCGTGAAAATATTCACTCAGGAAACATTATACATAAAAACAAATTAACTATGCCACAACATCGCACTGCACAGTTTCAGAGATAATTTCTTTTTGGTGCTGTAAAACTCTATAATTCATTGCCCGAGCAATTGAAGAGATTCAATATCAGGAAATTCAAATACAAAAATATCTATGATAGTCAATAATGTCAAGTTTTGCTTTTTAGACAACAGACCAATTAAATTAAATTATTTATCAACTATCTTTAGAAGGTGATCACAAATTATTATTCCATTTACGATTCTCATTTCTTGGTACCATCACTGTTAATTGCTTTTATTTTTTTATGTTTGCATGCATTATGGAGTGGTGCTTGTTGTTTGAGTTAGAGTAGCTTTGAGCTAGACTTCGCCATCATATTTCAGTAAGACCCACATAATCACTTTGATAGGAACCAGTATATTTCATTATAGAAATAAAATATGAGCAGTACAACAGTTCACATCTGCTTTCCTGAAAGAAATTCTTTACATTTTGCTATTTGAATACATCTTCTATAAATCATATTGCCATATGATCCACATAATCAATTTGGTAGGAACCAGTGTTTGGTTAGAGAAATTAAATATGAGCAGTACAGCAGTTCACATCTGCTTTCTTAAAAAAATTCATGAAATCTTGCAATTTCAAGATATTGTGTTCATATTTGACCCTCATAATCAACTCAATAGGGACCAGTTTAATATTTCATAAGAGATATAAAATATGAGCACCTCATTAAATCATGCCATTTGAAAACACATTCAACAAATCATATTTCATTATGATACACATATTACATTTCATAAGTACCAATGTTACATTCCATAATAGTTATATCAGGGATACCATTCTCTGCTCATCAGTTCTCCAGAATAAAATTTGATTTTAGTATTTGACCATCTGGTGAATACACAAAACCTAAATATTTAAAATGACTCACATTTCAAGACTGGCCCTTTCCTATTTAGACAAAAAGTAACAACTTCATCTGAAGACTCAAATTGATGGAATTGAAGACCAGAAATATACGTGTTGGAAACAACGAAGAATACTGATGAAGAAGCGACAAACATTCATGAACAAAATATGAGAAATAGTAGCCTCCACATTTAGAAGATCAAAATGCAGAAATATATTGAACAGAGTATCAGATGGAATACTGATGAAGAGAAAAAAAAAGAAAAGCAAAAACAATAATCATATTTAAAAGTAGGTGATTGCTAGTCCAGTATCATATACTGATATAAATTTTTCAACAATATTGAATTACATATATCCAAAGCTGATTTGACAATGATGGGATTGAAACTTCTAGCTTTAAAAACTTATGGAAACACATAAGAGTGATGCATGAATTATTCATTTTAAAATTTTGAAAAATAGCATTAGCTATACAAATAGGTATACTTCAATTAAGTTATACCAGTTGAACCCATGACAAATTGTTTTTTATCAGTAACTTCTTTCTCACTACTTATACTTACTACTTACTTACACATAATAAGAATGAATCAAAATACCTATTCTCCAACAACTCCCACAATTGAGGATATTAGTCATGTATTATATTGGTCCTCAGAGGAATGTTATAAATGGATTCCTGATCCAATATTTGACCAATATCTTTCTTTGTAGGATGTACTGACTTCCAAACAAATTCGTGTACTTTTATTTAAATCATTTACATGGGAAAATATGTCGCACTAAGATCAAGATAAAATATTTACATCAATGAAAAAAAAATTACACTCTAAGTGACTCATCTGCATCCTTAATATACTACCACTTGCTGCATCCAGACGTGTATCTTCATGTTGATCCTTCTTTCCGTATTATAGGCCCACAATCTCATCAGTTCTTGTGAAGGAATTCTGAAAAAAATATTGGTTCACTTTATTCCACTAAAAATAAGTCATATATACATTTTTTTTGTTTTCACTCCACAAAATAAAAAGCGTAGATGAAACCTTCATGGGTGAAAATACTAAATTTGAATCGAAATGTTACTGCTCAGACACAGTACAGACAAAATAGATACAGTGTAATTTATCAACACTTCTCATTGAAAACGTTTCCTGAATATTTCACGAAACAAGGATTTTGTGTTTTCCAAATGTTCCCGTCATTAAACTGGCAGAAACACGCTAAAAACACAATTATTTGTCAAGTATGTCAATTCAAAAACTTTAAAAATTCTTGACAAATCACTTATTTCTGTTTGGTTCTCCAGAAGTATTATTTTAATTCTAAGTAACTGCACCATCATATCTTAAAATATATTCAGATACCACGGCTATTTCCGGCTTAATTGGTCACGGCATGCAGGCTTGACGTGTCATCTCCAACTACGGAAGACATTATAATAGACGGTGGGGCAAAAGTCAGTGTTATAGTTATCCTAGCACTAGTGTCCGACCCAAAGTTCGGTTTCGGTCGAGTTTCGGTAAAAAAATGGGTTTCGGTTTACTTTCGGTTTCGGCGGCAAACTACGACCGAAACCGAAACTGCATTCGGGAGTTCCCGCGCTGTAATCGGTCATGTTCGGCGTGTTAAATTTTATACAAGTGACGAAGACAATTTGCCGCGTCCACGTGTCTAATCATGTCATGACTCGTGACTTGCTTTGGGATTTACTTTGTTTATTACATAAATATTAAGTACCTATTGTGATACTAGGTAACAACTCAAGTAAGTAATTTTATGTTAAATATTTTTGAAAACTCATCAATAATATTCAAAAGAAGGATCTACACCTACTCAAATAAACACCTCCCCATAGGTATTTTTAATGTGCAATTAATATGTTTTCTTCAATAAGGGTTTATGTTGATTAACAATAAAAAAAATGTCGAAGACTGCATAACGTTGTGATCTAAAGATTAAAACATAAAGACTGACTGATTATAGTAACGTTTTCTTTATTTTTCCTTCAAAATATAATCCTTGTAAGGAAGTTTCGGTTTCGGCCGAAACTGAGATCGTTGCCGAAATTCGTTTTCGGTTTCGGTCGTAAAAACCAGTTTCGGTCGACACTACATAGCACATATTACCGAACTGTTTGTATGTGCTATGAGGACAAGCAGAGCCCTTCGTCTATTGCCTCATTGCTTTCGATATCTACCGTCGTTGTAGGCGAAACGTCAGGTGTGATAACCTAAAGACCAAGTCGAACAAACCAAGAAAATAGCTTCAATCCAGTTATTACTAGCCATGAAAGCTCACACCCTTTGGAGTCTAACACAAATTATTATGGCGAACCAAATGTAATTTAATATAAACTGTGAAGGCTAATTTCTTTCAAAAATTTGACAAAAGAACAAAAGTAATGACAAACACTTTCTACTTGAATTCATAATCACTAAAGGAATTGTTAAGAAAAAGTATTTTAGACAAGTTTTATGAATCTATTCTTCCTGAATTTATCTGATAATGACACATTCATTGAGAAATAATGAAGTTCATGATTACAATATGAGAAGAAATAACAATTTTTACATTATTAAAACAACACTAAATTTGGAATCAATAGTTTATGTGAACGAATTTAACAAACTACCACAATTTGTAAAAAAAATCTGATTCAATAAACCAATTTAAGTCATCATTAAAGAAATATATTATTGACAGCTCATTATATTTATTTTTGTTGGTGTTTCTTTACTGTGATCTAACCTAACAATCTATATAGTATGTATATTTTGTTTTCCTTTAAATGTACTTTCAAAAGTACATTATATTTACATAGTTTAGTGATATAAGCTATTTATAGATTTATAATATTTTCGGACATTCATATGAAGAAACGTTTCTTCTGCAACTAGGCTGAAAAAAGTCTATTATGATTAAAAACTTCATACTTATCGATACTTATATACATAAATTAAAATATTAACTGATCTCTGTCAGTATTTGAAAAAATTAAGAAACACTTTCATGAATGCAATGAAGATCAACTGACAAACTTCATTTTTTTAACTTTGTCCCAATATAATTGCTGCCCCACAACTATTCAACTGTTATTCTATATAAGGTATCCTACTATAACAAAGTGGAAAAAACATGTTTATGAAGGCAATTATGTAGTATTAGTTCTTCTAGATTTCAAAAAGGCTTTAGAGATCATCGATAGAATAGAATATCCTTTATTCACCATAAAAAATACAATAGTATTATAAGGTTTTGTCAAATATCATATATCATAAGAATACCATAAAAACACTAAATGAATAGATAAACTAATAAGGAAATGAGATGTGAACAATTTCAATATAAATATCACTGTCTACGTAGATTATAAATTCAAAATATTAGTTGGTGTTGAAGTCAAATGATAAGAATTCGTCGATACTACAAAAAGCGTTTTCCAGGCAGATATTCTTCATATAATTTGTAAACGATGCTGTATTTGGGTTTTTTATATATTCTGGTAGTTTGTTAAATAAAATAGGACCATAATAATCCTTGATTCAAATGAAATGAATCTACAAACCGATAATAAAAACATTGAAATTGTGTCATGTATCAAATATCTGTTGGTAAAAGCCCAAAAAACTATTATACTATAACCCAACTAAGCTACACAAGAAACAAGAAAAAAGATTAAGGGACAAACAGTCTCTATGTCGTTGGATGGATGGAGCAACATTCACAACTGTCCATTAGTTTGCTCAAGCATCACCACCTCATGTGGTGAATCTATTTTAATTGACACGGTGGACACACAGAGCAATCCACATTATACTACTAAGAAAAAGAAATTTTGAATTTATTTATTTTTTTATTTCATATCTAGTTTTATTAATTTATTTTTATTGTTGTAGTTTCAAATAAAAAATAAGTTGAGATAAATGCCTTTCTTATTTTTATACACAATATTTGAACTGAAAAAATAATTTGTAAGTAAAAATATAAAGAAAATAAGTTGTCTGTCACTATGGATAATTATCAGATAATTATCCGATAATTATCTGATAATTATCAGAAAAATTAATTATCTTGATAATTACGAACCCTGGTTTAAAGTAACCGTGACCAGTCAATGTGCTCTACTACTCTGATTAATTTTAGATCAAAAGACAAAGCACTCGACAAGTTCGATGTGAGTGACGGTTTTTGTCAAGAACTCTTTATTGAGTCTTTTTTTCAAAACGGCTATCTTAAAAATCTCGTTCCAAGAAAGTAGCAAAAAAAGAAGGCTGTGTTACATCTATCCCTCGTCGACCAATCATTTTATTTCCCAGAAATGAAGTTATTCCTGCAGATGTTGTTGGCGATACAACTGCCGCAATAAATTTTCAATTATTGGAACACACTTGCAGACCGTTTTTGGCTGTTTGGCCACTCGTCAGTGCAAGGTAGTGTCTATCATCAACATGGAGTCGATGATTTTTGATAATTGAAAATCGAATTCGTTCCTTCAGAGAATCATTTTTCGAACTGGGCAGAACAAACTACATATTTGTCAACGCCCCATCTGCCCGTGAACGAGGTAACCAACCGCATATCCGAAATTTGCCTTGTATAAGGAAGAAAACTCCACAAAATTAATTTTATTTGAATTGAAATGATATTGTTGAATTTATATTTTATATTTTTCTGCTATAACATTTTGTATCTAATTGTACCTTCACGTGTGAGTTTATTATGTGACTTGAATTGGTTTGATTAAAAATTTAAATTCGCTTATTGCAAATGATGTTAAAGATCTCCAATTTTTATTGATAATGGTGGTATTATTTTTACAAGCCTAACTACTTGCCTATACCTGTCTTATACAATTTCTAAGATATTAACATTCATAGGTAGTCAAGATTACCATTATTTTACTTTTCTCCCAATAGATAATCTCACAGGAAATTCGGCTCTCCACGACCTGAATGCTAAATTTTTCAAAAAATATACTAGTTATAATAAGATTTGTTGATATCACAATTTACACCTTGCAACAAAGTTCTTTTTTTTTGCTAATCTATTGCTATTGGATTCTTTTTAATTTTCATATATAATTCTATACCTGAAGAGATAGTTACTGAGCTAGTAAATGGTGTGTTTTTTCTTTTTAACAATGGTATCTATAAAAAACATAACATGCAGAATGATACCTTGTGGAACTTCAAGAATACGACTTGTGCATTTCATCATTATTACATTTCCTGAGTGGGACATCAATTACGAAAAAAGTGTATTCAAAGAATTCAAAAAACCAGGTACCCACCTCGAATTCGGTGCATTGTTCAAAGTCCAGAATGACATATGATACAAAATGGTTGTCGTGACGACGAACAGAAGACGTTTTTTTGAAAATAAACGGCCAACATCTAGGTATTAACATAGAAATTCGCTAATGTAAACTACCAGCGAACCAGTGAACCGGTTTCGGGCATAAACAAGGTTTATCTTCAGCGGAGATATTTAATTTCGGAACGGCACCCAATCCTTGCACCGCATTATCATCAAATGCCAACCAGCCGGTCATTTGTTATTTCTGGTGTGCATCCGACTCAGCGACAGACGGTCCACTTGAAAAGCGATACCTGGATGCATTTTAGATCTTATCTCCGGTGACATTTGCTGCTAGTTTAATAGCCTCAAATTAACTTCACTAGTTCAGTTTATCTAGTCCTTTGTATAAATAAACCACAGAATTACAAGGCCCGGTTCTGATGGCCTTTTATTTTATGTGCCTGGAATCCTCTACCTACAGAGTGGCCCCTATCAATTTTATCTGTGTTGACAAAATATGCTGTAATTAATTTTGTTGCGGGCTTTCGGGCGGAAGGTGTAATGCTAAAGGGTGAGCAGACCGTGTCTGGGATGGGAATTTTTATTGGATAACAATTTGTGACACTTTCTTAAGAGGTGTAATTAAACATCTTTGAGTTCTCCAGAAGTGGTTGTTTGGCGTAAAATTCATTTTATAAGACATTCATTCAGAACGGTGTTTGGATTTGACAATTTTGAAGATAATTAGTGTCTACGTATTCATTAAAATTTCGTGTAACAGTTTATTAATTCAAATAATGCTTCCGTTTTTTATTAGCGGTAGCTTATATATTTTTTTTATTCTATACAATATGGGTATTAGAGGTTACAGAAAACGGCCCAGGCAAAGCTCTCGGGCTTGCAGAGACTGGCCATCAGTGGTTCCATCAGTACCACACCGTCAGCGGTCATGGAGATCCTTCTAGATCTACCTCCTCTCCACATTTTTCTGGAGAGAGTGGCTAGATGGACTGCATATCCTAGACTTGTGTACATTGCCAACTGCACAAATTAATTCAATGAAGATTGCAACAGACTGCTGGTTGACACTGGAGGTACCAGCATTCTGGAAATGACCTCTGACTTTATGCCTCCAACTATCAACTACGAACTGCCTTATGAAGCACGGTTCCCGAGTAGAGAGGAGTGGATCCTCCGGGAAAAGGAAATATTAAGAGCAGATAGTTGTTATTGATTCACAGATGGATCAAAAATACCTTCCGGTTCCGGTGTTTTCAGTCGCAGACCCAGGACAGTGACATCAACCTGCGACTGTATTTCAGGCGGAAATTTACGCTATTGAATTGTATTCGGGGAGATTGGAAGAATCCAACCTCATACGCAAGTCAATAAAAATATTCTCGAACAGTCAAACGGCGTTGCAAGCTCTTGGCTCCCACCAAGCAACTTCTAAATTGGTAGCAAATTGACAAAAACGACCCTCCTCGACAGGAAGACTTAAAGATTGTCGCTGGTCTGGATTCTTGGCCATACTGGCCTGGAAAGCAGTACCCTCCCTTGCAAAGGAGGGTGCTGCAAGCAGCTTCATCGGATCAGAACCTGTCATTGGCATCGCTTTAGGCGTCGGAAGACAGTGTGTGTCGCCTATGTTTGGAAAATGATGAAACAGCAGAGCACATACTTTGTGCCTGCCCCGCTGGGGACCGAATCAGATTGTTAGAATTCGGCAGAGCCGTACTCTTACCATCTGACCTGAAAGATCGCTCATTATATAAACCCAGCTTCCTGACGAAGCTGGATAAACCTACAGTTTACAGAACCTAGAGGTTCTGTAAACTGTTGGTTTTAAATGTATCTGTCTAATAGAGACAGAAAGCAGTTTGTATACCAATTCAGTGGATATTTCAAAATTTTTAGGTCGAAGAAAACTGTATAAAATATCTATTCGTAAATTGCCACTTTTCCTCTTTTATACCTATCCTATATAAATTCAACAGCTGACTTGAATTTCTTTCGAAACAACTTCTTTCGAAAATGTTTTTTCTTCCAGGTTTTGTCTGAAAGTCACTTCTTTGCATGATCTATACATCTTTGTAAATAGTTTATTTTGAAATTATTTGCTTTCTATTTTTCTGCGAGAGATTTCAACAATTTTTTGTATAAAGATGGAGAAGTAGAAGGCCAAAATTTTTTTCTGAAAATTAGTGTTTCCTAAAAACCTACCCCTTTCAAATTATTCACGAAATAATCCACAAGAGAAAGAATGCTTCCCGAACTTGATGAAATTTTATCATGGCTAAAGTGACACGTCATAGTCATAATTGAAACGATGGTCTCTTGCCAAAAGATGTTTTGCGAAAGTTGAATTGGTCTTCTTATACACTTGTGATGCACTGTTTGGAACCTTTGGTGAAGTAATTAATATTACTGGAGTTTTTTCCCAACACCAAACCGTCATTACCTCGATCATCTTGAAGATGATCACTTGGTGATCGAAACACGTGTCCAGGTGTTAATAAAATAATGTTTTGGTGTTGGGAAAAAACCCAGTAATGGTCTTCTTACTCCCAAAATTTAGTCTTATTCTTCTGAAAAATGTTTGGGACAAAACCATGAGTCAACTTATATACTCTTTTTTATCCGACAATGAGTTTTTGTTTTCATTGTATTTTTATGAATTCACTCAAATTATTCTTTCTTTAATCGATAGAAAACTCAATCTACCAATATAAAAAAATAAATGAGACTCTTCAAGGAAGTCTCAGTGCTAAAACTCTAACGAATCGATCCATTTATGAAAAATTTTACCACAAAATCGCGAAAAATGTTTCCTGAAAGAAGTTTGTCAGGATGCCATTGATTGAATAACTTCAGAAATCGATTTCCACATGCATTTTTCAAAAAATAAAACAACTTCACTTTTTCAAGAATCATATTATAACAATAGTTATTTCATAGATACACCTTTTGCATTTTTCGAAAGATATTATTGAGTTAATTCAAAGTTCCATATCTTCCAAACAAGTATATTGATTTTTGAAAGCAAAACAGCAAATATGTCGAAATTCATATTTCTTATAATGTATTTCCTTTTTCATTCATGCAAAATACTCTACTCTGTACAGTGTACTTCTGTGCAGCAAGTACCCCATTGTGCTGTACCTTCATCTTTTATCACATACATATCTGATGGGAACTGCAACAAATAAATGAAACTATAAAAACTCGAACTTTACCTAATTTGACTGAACAGTGTATATGCGCCCTGCTCTCGTAGTACACCCAGTCGAAGCCGGCCTCCACAGCCAGCCTGGCTAGCATCCCGTACCGTGACCGTTGCCGGTCCGACGTGGTTATATCCACGGCTCTTCCCTCATAGTGCAACGAATCGGGCGCGTGGTAACCCTCTTCATCCCAACCCTCGGTGACCAGGAGTTTCACGCCTGGCCACATATTCATCACAGATATTGCCAAGGTATCCAGCTTCTCCTTACACCTCTGAAAAAGAAAATCCATTTAACCTCTTGTCTTTGATAATGATAGGTAGTAGTGATTAAAATATGCTACTGGAAACTGTGGTGAATTTAACACAAATGCTTCAGACACCAGAACTGCAACTATTTTTAGGACACGCGTTTCATCAACCAAGTTGGCGTAACCAAGACATAAACAATATACTTATGATGCACTGTTTGGAACCTTTGGTGTAGTAATGAATATTACTGGAGTTTTTTCCCAACACCAAATCGCTATTTTTAACACCTCGACAAGTGTTTCGATCACCAAGTGATCAAGGGGAAGATTAAACTAGAAACTATCGCGAAGCTAACGCTATTTATGCTATATAGATATACCCTACAGGTAGACCCTACACACATACAGGTATACCACCCTAAATTAATTTGGTAGACAAGGCAAAATTGTAAAATTTATTTAGGGTGGTATACCTGTATGGGTGGTACACCTGTAGGGTTTACCTGTAGGGTATATCTATATAGCATAAATAGTGTTAGCTTCGCGATAGTTTCTAGTTTAATCTTTCCCTTGAAGATGATCACGTGGTGATCGAAACACGTGTCGAGGTGTTGAAAATAGCGATTTGGTGTTGGGAAAAAACTCCAGTAATATTCATGAACAATATAGGTTAGGTATATAAGAGTTACTTTTATCTAGAACCTGAACTTTACAACAGATTGGCCACGAATATGAAGAGTTCTCCCCGCAACATCTTTTGAGTCTCAATTTAAACCTTTTGTTTTGGAAATAAAACCGCTACATCAATCTTTAATCAACCTTTGACTCTGTGATATAATTGTGTGTAACATAATGGACGTGTATTTTTCTATAAATTATAACTGCCGTTTCTGTATGAGAATATTATTTACTATTCGTGACGTCTCAACAAGGTATTCTTCAAATTTAGTTTCAAATGTTTACTGAAAAATTGACATAGAAGTCATTTCATCAGAGAACTTAATTAAAAAATTCTCAAAATATACTTTTTTTAAAAAAAATTGAGACTTAACTAGATGATTACATCATTTTTTCATTATTTTTAATGACGTATTAGCCTAATGATTATTTGAAAGTTGTATACTCAAGTGCGAGTAAAAACTGGATTTCGCCAGGTTATTCCTCAAAAGTAAGTAACTCAAAACAAAGAAGTTAGCAAAAACAGAATGTGTCCACAGAAAAACATTTTCATAATTTGAAATATAATATATGAAAAGACCTAGTATTTTTCAATCAAAGTATATTTAGTTCTCACGATTCTTGTATTTCAAAATATAGAATATTTATAACAAAAATCGCCAAAGTGGACAAGTCTTTGCTTGCACCTCCGAAAATATATAAATGATTGTTCGACACATCATTAGAGAGTCGAAGAATTCACAGCCACTCGATTCAGTGACCATTAGAATATTTTAGTACTGATAAAGATCTGAGGATTTCTTACAAGGTGATTCTATTGAAAATTAAGGTTGAGTCAACCTAACTGTTATCCTTTTCATGATAAAATACTATTTCATTTATTAATATTATTGTTATTATTATTACATCGCCTTTGATTTTTGTTATAGTATCAGATGACATAAAATGACATCTGAGAATTGTAACTTGTAACATTTTAATTTTTATGTTATTAGGCTGTGAAAAATGAAAAATATTCAATCATTTCAGTCGTTTTGCTCAGTATTGAAAATAAAGAACTCAAAAAATAAACGATACAATCAAATCATAACAAATAACATAATTTTCCTCAATGTCATTGTAGATAATGCATCTCCTTAAATATTATATTCCATACTAGTTGTTGCCCGCGGCTTCGCCCGCGTAGAATTTGGTAGTAGTAGTACTAATTAGTACTATGTTGCTGTATCGCTGCTGTTCCATTGTTTTGACAGAATCAGAATTCACGAACTTAGGCGTGCGCAACGTTATAGAACAGTGCTTTCAAAAAATTGTTCAGCAGCGCCATCTAGTGGCGAGTTACAGAACAATTGATAGCCTAAAAACCTTCTCTATGAAAAATTACTCATACATGTCAAGTTTCATCACGATCGGTTGAGCGATGTAGAAGTTTATCACTTACCAACCAACCAACAAACATCCATTTTTATATATAAGATTGAGAGTGTCGTTACTGATGTTTTGTATATAGAGGATAATCTTCCAAAGGAGTTAGCTACATTGAACGAGCTGGCCACTATTACACTTCTTCATCCAATTCAACATCAGCGGTAACATCAACATATCAATATCAAAACTCTGGGTAATATACTCGCCACATTCTGTGTTTCAAGTAGTGGAGAATGAATTTCTTTTGAATATTGTAGAAGGTCAAATACTGATGAACAAATCGATCAGCGAGCAAATTACAATTTTTATTAAAAATACTCAAAATTAGTCCCTTTTGATCGTTTTACTAGTATATTATCCGTTGATTTGACCAATTATAGTTTTAAAACTCAATTCCAATTGTTGACATATAAGTAAATCAAACAAAATATGACCATACCTTATTTTTCATCATCAACGTTGAAGTGGTAACTCGATCTACTCATATTGTCTATTGCGAAAAAATTTTTCATCATTGGCCCCAAATAAAATAGCTATTATGAAGTTGTCTTCAGTGAACGAATTTTTAATTCAGTAATATATTGTATGTCAAACATGACAATGTAATACCACAAATATTTCCTCACGTATAAATAACATTAACATATTTGAGATTCATTTGAAATTTCATTGAATGATGAAAAAGTAGGTATACGACATTATCAGGTAGGTAATAATCAATGATCTCCCATTTTTATTAACACGTTTTTATTAGCTTCACCTGCATGTATGTCTGTTTGTTTGTTTGTCAGTTTATTGGTTTTTAACTCTGTATTCATTCCCGTTTGAATGCTCGGGATCTTATTTGACAGAATTATCGATATTATTGCTTAATCTACTCATGGGCAGATGGCGCCATACCTAACCTCCTTG
>WOGO01004273.1:0-13426 GCA_015342085.1 Leptinotarsa defecta | reverse complement strand
TTTCATTTTCCTGGTGAGCTTGAACACTGTTTTTATGTTATGCTTTCTTAAGATTTTTTCGATTCTGTCTGTAACCCTAGGGATGAACGGTAGAAATTCACGTGCAACCGTTTGAGTTTCCTCCCTATTTTCACTTGAAGAAGTCTTCAGTTTAATGGCCTTGTTGATCTCGGTTACATTGTATCCATTCGATCTTAAAGCCACTTGAAGATGCTTCAATTCTTCTTGTAGGTGTTCCGGTTCGCATATTCTACGAGCACGTTCTGTCAGGGTGTTGATAATTCCCAGCTTTTGACTTGGATGGTGATTCGAGAGTGCATGCAGATATCTGTCCATATGTGTCGGTTTTCCGTACACTTTATGTGTCAGTCTTGTGACACGCCTTTCGATGAGTACATCTATAGAAAAGCTATTCGTTGTTCATGTTCAGTCTCCATGGTGAAATTGATGTTAGGGTGTTTCTAGACCACATGAATGCTTTTCAGGTAAAAATAGGGATAGGGAGATAAAGGGTTGTTAACACAAAATATAACTCCCATGAAAGTTCCACAAAGGACTGAGATGTTGCAAGATGATACTGACACTCCCCTAATCTGCGAACTCTCGAAAAAAATTGAAAAACTTCAACAACTTCAACACACTTCACACAACACTTGATTGATCCTCAATTTCAGTACATCTATATATTTGGGATTGAATTTCCCTCAGAATATTTTATCACAAGTATAGAAGTCCCATTGAAAATTCTGAAGTAGGAGGTGCTTGGGATGAGGGGGGTTGACAACACAATGATGATGAATTTGGTAAAAAATCGATTGGTCTGAGCGATTTTCAATTTTTTTTCTGAGTTCGCAGATTGAGGGGGTGACAAGTTTTAGCTGGAACACACTGTATGTTCTGCTACCCGTATGGAATTGGGTCGTGTTGATAGTATATATATAATAAAATCGTTATCAGTTACTTTTATAATAAGAATTTCGAATGTCTAACATTTAATCTGTTAAATCGTCATTAATTTGAAGTGATCGACTTTTTTATGAATGTTATTCAATAGATATTTCTCAACATGAAGGAAAAAAAATAAAAAATCTCAGTTTTGCATTAGGTAACTCAGACAAAGTTGAGCAATTATAAAGAAATATTTTGATTTCAACAAGTTATCTTTCGTTTCATAATATTGACACCAATGATGAAAACAACTGTTCAACAACCGAATATGATAACGAATTGAAGAACGTTCCTAGGAATCAAAAGTTGAGAGATACTGACTTCTTTTTTGCCATTGATTTTCAAAGCTTCCAGATAGTTTTATATTATTGATGTGAAACATCTATAGCCGCACGTAAAACCTATTGCTGGCCCCGTCGCCACGGCATGCGTTGCCATGTGCAAGCGACAGTGCGATCTTTAGTAATGTATATCTTAATTACATATTTTTTATGAATATTTCAGTACCCAACAATCATCACAAGGGTCACAAAATATTATTACTGATGTTTCACATCTGCTAGGCGTCCCGTTCTTTAGTAATATATTTCTCATTCAATATCTATTCTTATAAATTCGAAAGTCACTGACTCAACACTCAGCCATTCATCTCTGTTTTTCCGTATTGGTGAGTCCTAGGAAGCTTAAATATTTGGTATATAGGTGCTTCTTAGGTCTAAGAAAGGATTGTCAAATATTCCAACCGGAGAGCCCCCTGTGAGGTGAAAGGGGAGCGTTTACATATGAAAATCAACTTTTCATCACTGTTTCTCCGAATCGCAAAATTTTCGGAGGCTGGAATTTGATATGTAGGTTCGCTTTATGTTGTAGATGTGCAATAAAAAAAAGCTTTTAAAATATTCCTACTGGGGAGCACCTCTGGTGATGAAACGGGCGCGTTTTCATATAAAAATTACCGTTTCATCACTGTTTCTCCGTATCGCTTTATTTTCGGAGGCTATAATTTTGTATGTAGGTTCGTTCTATGTTGTAGATGTGCAATGAGGAAGGATTTTTGAATATTCCAACTGGGGAGCCAGCTGCGGAAAAAAAGAGCGTTCATTAAATGAAGTAACCTTTTCATTACTGTTTCTCCGTTTTCAGAGGCTGGAATTTTGTATGTAGGTTCGTTTTATGTTGTAAATGTGCAATAAGAAAAGCGTTTTAAATATTTCAACTGGGGAGCTCCCTAAGTATAAAAGGGGCGCGTTTACATATGAAAATTACCTTTTCATCACTGTTTTTCCGTACCGCTCGCTATATTTTTGGAGGCTATAATTTTCTATGTAGGTTCGTTTTATGTTAGATATGCAATAAGAAATAATTTTTGAATATTCGAGGGGCAACCGCGAGGGAAAAAGGCGCGTCCATAAAACAAAATTATGTTTTCAGCACTGTTTTTCCATGCCCTTATATTTCCGGTGGGTGAATTTATATTTAGTATCAGCATTGCACCCGTTCGGGGGAGGGGCAGTCGCTAGTATACTATATCTTAAGGTAGTGTTGCTTCTTGTCGTCTTGTCTCGACTTCTCTTGACGAGAAAACGTCCTTGGTATTCAAAATTTGCAGCAACCGGAAAGGGTAGCGTGTTTTTGAAGATATAATATACCGAAAAGAAACACCAAAAACATCAGACAGAGTGTCTGATGTTATCGGGTTCATCAGTTTGCAGGTTTTTATACATGGCGTTTCATCTGCTACTGCGGCAGACATTATCAAAGGCGATGCGGCAACGGTGGAAGTGATTATACTGCTATAATGAGCGAACTGAAAAAAGTCTTGGTGCGTTAGTTTTTTTTTAGTTTTTTCCTTTACGGTTGAAATTATCTTTTTGTTTATCTATTTCTATGGCCTCACTGAATAGCCTCGGATAGTAACCTCTGGTTTTATCAAGACCTACATGACATATATTGAACGTCAATGATCCAGCAGGGATTGAAATAATACTGACATATGAGTTCAGAACTATTTGTGTTGTAGGAATGTTGAGTAATGAAAGTTTTGAGAGCTAGCTATTACTATGGTGATATACGTTGCCTAATATGAATGAATAATACTATAATCTTTCTGCTAGGATACAAACTGAAAACAGTTATTTGGGATAAAGCAAATTTTTTTTGCGAATCAATAGAGCCATTTATGTCTGCACTTATATCTACACATTCTTAAGGTTATATCCAATTTTTTTACCATTTCACGTTTTCAGGTTTCCAGAATTACCCTGCAGATTTAGACGTGATTAAAAATAAATTTTTCATGACACAGATTTTCTAGCAAATATGCTAATTGAAATAAAAACAAAAAGCCCTATTAGTAACTCAATCAAGGGACAAACTGTATACGTCTCACGGAGCAGGGAATAAACTTGGTTTAAAAATTTTGACATTTGGTAAAAATTTCAAAAACTGTCAATGAAATCTCGTAATAACATAGAGGCGGAATGAATACTTACTTATAACATGTATCATGAAAGAACCCAGGACGATCATCCAGCCCCAACCTCCGTCAGGAGGAGGTGGAGAATCACTTTCCTCCTCATCATCTCTCCGTTTCGATGAATGGCCCACAGACATTCTGTCAAAAAAATATATATCAATAAAACTGAAATATGGCATTATAGCGTTTTCACTACCCCAAGACAGTATAGATTTATTTGTCGTATATTATGTAACAATGTGAAAATTTGGGGTTATATATTCGTAAGTCAAAGCGTACTTGAAGAGTTACCAAAAAACTATTAAAGAAAACTGCAAATAACCGTATTGCAAAACTTACTTATTTGCAAGAAAATAGCACTAGAAATATGATTGTCTTTCAACTAAATGCAAAAGTTGTTTTTACACCAAACCTTTCAAATGATTATGTAGTTCAAATTGTCAACATGCATTTCAACCTTTCTTATGTGAACATGTTATTAATTTATCGAAAAGCAAAATATATGGGCCGTTCATCAGATACATTAGCTATAATATATTAAATAAGGAAGGAAAATCAAGAGAAATCACACCCACCAGTGTTAAAAACTAGCCCACTTGTGAATTTCAGGAAGTTCAATATTTATAAAAGAAAGAGTTGATGAAATAACAAAAGTTGCGGTTTATGCATCCATAAGGTGGAGGGTCGAATAGACCTACTCATTTTGGATCTAACCTAAGCACCCTAGTGTGTCACAAATTGTTATAATCTCTATACCGTTTTAGAATGAAAAAATTCACGTTGATTTCAAAAGTATGCATTTTTAAAATTGTTTGTTGTACAGTTATTTACACTTTCGGCAAAAAAGCTCAAAAAATAAACAGAAAAGGCATTATTACACCTCTGAAGTTCCATGGTAATCCATGAAGTCCCATAAAGCATTACCTCTATCTGTCTATATGTCTATATGCAGCCTGCATTGACTATGTCTGTAGCAATATTGTCAAGCAAAATGTTTCATGCACAGTTATTCCATCCGGATTATCTGATCATGAAGCAGTGACATGTTCCATTCTTTTAAAATCAACAAAAAAACAAACCATACATAAGTATGGTAGATTGTTCAATCGTTTGTTTAAACTATGATAGGTCCTATCAAAACTGGTTCGAAATAGACTTGGTGAACATACTCTCTGAATGTGACGACGCCTTTTTATCATTCCACAGTGCATTATCCGATGTATTTAATATGTCATTTCCATAACAAATAATTAAAGATAAATGTAAAAAGCTATGGGTGACAAAAGGATTGAAAACATCATCTGGAAACCTGCGCTCACTGTATTATATCAGAAGATTCACAAACGAAACATTTTTCTGGAACTATTTCACAGATTATAAAAAATATATCGATCCACTATCAGTCTAGCTAAGAGGATATATTACGGCAACAGAAAGAAGGAATCGAAGAATAGAATCACAGAAACTTAGAAAATATAAAAATTCATGACAGTCTTATTTTATATGACACTGACCTTAACGAATTGTTCAAAACACTTCATGACATTAAAAACAAAAACCCGGCCGGATATAATGATATTTCCGTTAAGATTCTTCTGAATTTATCACTCAATGCTCTAGAAACTTTGGTCGCCCTTATTAATATATACTATATACAGGTGGTGATTTGGATAATCTCTCCAATCTGCGTCATATTTCCTTAATACCGACTTTAGCAAACATTATTGAAAAATTAGTTAAAGTACGTTTAGATGAATTAAAACTGCACTGTATTATAAGCAAGAACCAGGTTGGGTTCCACGCGTTCCACGCGCAAAGACCGTTTACCATGCACTTATTGAATCTTAACTACTATATTAAATACCTTTTTGGGAAGTATGCAACTTATCCCTTCTCTCTTCTGTATTGATATTACAGAAGAGGGCACTAAGACGTCTCTGTAAAGTAAAACCCAGATAATAGGAACTTGTTCACTGTCAATAAAATTTTAACAGTCATCGCACGTTTTATCCTAGAGACGGTTTGCCATATTTATTAACATAAATCGAAGTTCAACTTTGCTTCTACTCCTTATCTTACTCGTAATAGGAATTATACCTTTAGACGTCCCATCCCAATTTCGAATTTAATCAAGAATTCCATATAATATAACGGTGGTGAGTTGTTCAATCATTTACCATTAGAAATCAGATCTGCAAATCTGAGCAACATCAATTTCAAAAAAGGCGGTGGAGAACCTACTTGTTGATAGACCCAATTATAGTTTGGAAGAGTATTTTAGCGAATTCTTTTAACAATAAATAAACAATTTATTCTTTGTACTATCACCTTATACATGGTGGTATTTTATCTATACATTTTTAGAACTTTTTTTATATTTATATTTATACATTTTTGGAACTTTTTTTATAACTACATTCATACTTTTTTATAACTTTTTCTATATTCACATTGTATTTCTTGGACTTTGTCAATAAGATGCAAATCTTCGGACAATATTTTGATTTGATTTGATGATGGTTTCAAAATTTTTCGACAGTGATAATTCAATGCAGATCTTTTTAATAAAATACCTAGTTATTTCTATATTTCTTTCATAAATTTTTGATTTGAAGAACTAATAACTAATTTCTATCAATTAAATTTAAATAATGTCCCAACCCCATAAGTATTTTTGTTAAATAGTCCAAAGATCTTTTGAATGATGTATCGATGTAGAGAAGGATGTATGGAATTGCTTTTGGCTTTGTAGTTTCTATATTTGGTTGATAATAAAGCGGGGTACAAATGTAAAATATTCATGACAGTGATTTTTAGCTGAACCAATTATGTTAACAAAAATAAACTAGCCCATTTTATGGTGCTCATGAGCATTTTTTCTTGGAATTATAACAAGGAGAAGGAGCCAGATTTTTACCTGTTGAAAAACAGTCTCTCACGTTTGGACACTGCTCACTTCGGTTATTACTGAACGTTTGAAATATAAAAATATTTATTTTAACGAATGAAGAAATGATTCTAATGAACCATTTTAAAACAAATTAGGTCCGACCAAAGTTGGTAGTTATTGCAATTGTTTTATAAAACAATTTTAATTGTGTTTTCATTACAAAATTAAATAGATTAATACCATAGTTAGTGCATAACTCTCACGGAAGAATTTTGTTTCAGTGTTACTAAAATTTCAAATAATTTTTCAAGCAATACTTTTTCTTTTTATTTTCGAAAAATAAAATAGTAGCATTTTATGAATACACAGTTTAGCTGTATTGTACATATCATGAATAATTTTTGAGTCAGTAGGCTACGCTTGAAGACAGGCAGGTACAAAAACGTACTCTTCAATAGCAATTTTTTTCAGAACCAACCACTTCAACCGGTCAAATTTCAAGAGCATATTACAAGTACACGAATGAAGTGAATTGTGAAGTAGTGATAATAATTTTCAATTGGGGTGGTGATTTTGACATAATTTTTGTCGCTTGCAAATTGAGACCAACATTATTTTCGTAATGTGTATGAAATTTATGTTTTCCTCAAACAATCCATTGCTTCTTGGTTACTTCAGGTTGTAACTTTCGAATTTAGCATCAACATGCTATTACTCCATTTGTATTGGGTATACAGACGCTAGAAACCAATTATTATTTTTGTTATTTTTATTGAGAATGGTTTTTGCCATAAAATACAAATTTTTTAAATTATTCGTGAAAACCGTCTAAAACGTAAGATTATTGGTTGAAAAATATTTACTTTAACTAGCAAATAAGTTGAAAAGTATTGACTTTCGAAAAAAACTATATAGAACAATTCATAATTAAAATTGAATCTGATGATGTTTCTTCCAGTCACACTGTACCAGCTTTAGAATATTTTTCATTAGCCAGACCATTGGCAACAAAAAATGATTAATATTAAATTGTTTATGCTGTCGAATTTCAGCTACTAAGGCTAAAATTCGCGTGTAACAATGTTTGTTGCCACACCCCTCGAAAACGGCTTGACCGATTTGGATAAAATTTTATATGCATATTCAATAGGTTTCACTCTATTTTTCATACCCCTAAGTGATATGGGTGCATTTTTTTAAATTTTTTGGACAAATTTGTTTAATTTTTTTAATTTGAATTAAAAAATACATATAACCCTCATTTTTTACCATTCTATCACCAACCCCTATTTTTCAATAGTCATTTCAGTAATTTAATCATTGTTATTTCCTCCAAGAGTCTACAGTAAACAGCACGGAGTAGACGAAGCCGATCTTCTATCTTTCTCACACAATAAGCTCTCACTGTCTAGACAGTTTTCGTCCACTATTATTGTTTATCCATCGAGCGTAGATACAGTTTGCGATGCCACCGAAGCTGGAATTATCCAACAGAGTTTTTGAACTCATTGGATTTGTCAGACATGCCACCGCATAATTTACAACTGAAGGTTGGATCGCTCTGTGATTTGAATCCTCCACGGCTGTGCAACAGCACGCGATTAGTAGTTAAACAATTAATGAAAAACGTTGTCAGAGCCTTCATTTTGAATGGCAAGTTCCAAGATGAAAATATATTACAACCACGAATCCCCATTATACCTAGAGATGTGCCAATTCATTTTAAACGTGTGCAATTTTCTATTAGATTGGCATTTGCAACGACTATTAATAAGTCCCAAGGTCAAACAATGTCCGTTTGTGGCTTGGATTTGAGCACACCATGTCTTCCACACGGACAATTATACGTGGCATGCTCTCGAGTGGGGAAACTATCCAGTTAGTTTGTGTTAGCTAGACATGGACTAACGAACAATATTGTACACTCCATAGCATTAAGGGATTATTATTATTTGCATGTGGAAAACAATGTTTGTCACATAAATTGAATAACCAATTATTTTAATTGAGTTTAACCTTGATCACAATGGAAAGATAATTTCCATCGCAAAAATGCGTAATTTGATAAGTAAACCCTATGGGCTTAATGTAGAAAGAGCAATAATTAGTCTTGAAAGTAATGTAATCAGGGCAAACAATATAGTTATCAGTTAATTCTATAATGATATCAACAATAAAAAACAGAATTCACAGAAATGGATGGATCTTTTTATTTATTTATTACAGAATGTCCATTACAGCATTGTACAAGTTAATATGAAATTACTACAGAAAAATGCCATATCATATTTGTTTTAAAATTGAAAAATATATGAAATATACATTCACTACACAGAAATATTAATATCTCAATAAAATAAGAAGATCACACATTCGAACAGTATCATCGAGCCAAGTGTATGTCTTTTTCTTTAATATTTTTTAGTTTCCGTCTGAATGTAGAAAAGGGTATGCCGAAGTAGTTAAATATACTTTCTTATTAGTCAGTGGGATATGTTTTGAAGACTGACAGTAAACAAATCTAAAGAAATGAACTTCAAACGTTCAAGCCAGTCTCGAATATACCTACACAGTGTGTTGAATAGACTGACGCCTATCAGAAAACAACTACTCCCCTGGCTTATACTACTAAGAGCGTTGGATTATCCATCATCGCCGTAAAATCAATGCGTGCTATCAGAGGGATCATTAATGGGTTGAGAAAATGATAGTTTATCATCCAATAAAACCCCAAGGTATCTTATTCCAGATAGTCGTTCGAGGTCTAATGAAATGATATAATATGAAAAATCTGTGGATGTATGATTTCTGTTGTGATTTATAAAGAAGCATTCATTGAGGTTCAGATCCACTCCATAGGAATTGAACCAATGTACAACGTTATTAATATCACTCTGAAGTTAATGGCAATTAATTTCATTTTCAATAACTTTAAAAATTTTTAAATCGTCAGCGACTAGTAGAAATTGTAGACTCTCAATGTACAAACTCTCAATTGACAAACTTACAATTTACATTGAATGCGCAGCGGCATACAATTCCATAGTTAAATAGAACTAGACTAATTTTTTTTCTGTTTCGAAAATAAAATTGACACGAAATTTGGACATTAACGAAAATACATTCCTCTTAGTAAATTCAATAATTCAGAAAATAGCCTCAAGGAAGGAATGACCATTACTTTCAGACGTTAATGTGTAGGCAGTGGCGAGTTAAATTATTCTGTTTTGTTGTCTGTATTTACCTGCCTATGTTGCGGAAGTATGAATAAAATAGTTGGGTGTAATTATTCAACCCAAAACTCACCAAACTGTTACCAAACTCACCAAACTGTTGTAACTGTTACCAAAAATGAAAAAGTCAAAAAAGCGTTAAGAATAGCTACGCCAGGAAAAGAGTTTCTTAAATGAACCCGAATGAACATCACATTATTTTCAAAGTGATGATTAAATGAATGCATTTATACTTATCAATGAACAGGATAGATACAACTTTATTTATCGCGTAATATTACCATTACAAAAATTTGAAGAGGAGTTTAACCTAAACCAAAAAAAAAGAAGCTTGACCTCAAGTTAGCGAGTGAAGACACCATGTATTTTTTTAAACAGAAAAAAAAGAAAATATTTTTCCTCCCAACTAATTACCAAATAATTAGAGCAAACTAATGGCTTAGTCAAGTTTCTGGAAAGCTCGATTATAAAAAAAATATATCGCTAACCTAGCGTCAAGTTATCAATACAACGTGCATAAAAAAAGGAACAACAAATATTTTCTTTCGCAGGTAGTTAGCAACAAGATAGCGGCAAATTATGGAAACATTAGTTTTGAATATTTTGAAAAGTGCCCTGCCAACTTGGTATACATAAAAACTTCGGGTATATGATTCCCAACCACTAATGAAGTATGTGATGGAATTGGCCGATACTTGTTAAAAATCCATAACGTATTCAGGTTAGCACTTTATCGTGAGATCGTCACTGAACATTTTACAAAACCGCAACACGTGTTTCGCTATACAACAGCATGTTTATCATGCGTCTTCAAGCGTGTTTATGGCAAGGGAAAATCAACTTTTTCTTAGAAATCACAAATTTTCACCGTTTCCAATAATAATGATAAGTAACTGAAGAAAATTATTAATTCCTATTCAAATGGGCCTGTAACCCCATATCGCCTGAACATTAGAGCGGTGCAGACAGAAAGTATTGGATGATAATCAATAATTTTCACAAGTATTCACAAGAGTGTCTAGCGTACAATCTTAGTTATAATGTTTTTCAATTCAAGGTGTATATATTTTTCAATGTAAATACTCATATTCATTTTTCCATTAAATAATTTTTCAATTCACGAATGTCACTGAAATCTGATGAATACATTTCAATACTTTAAAAAATATTGCAGTGATATTTTTTTTCGAGCCGAAACTATTCGAAAGCAAGTATATAAAACAAATTAATTTTGCATTCTCAAAATCTCAAATAGCAACGATTTACAGTTACTTCATTGAATAACTACATTCAACATTTTTCAAAGATTTCAAATGAAACTTGTGAATACCAAAAATGCCAAAAATCAATTTCAAGTTCAAAAAATACCATTGTTAAACTGTCTGAAAATAGATATTTTAACCCGAAAATAAGGTATTTTTCAGAACTCACATAAAAATAAATTGTCATATTGAATATTTCGATTTAAAAAAATTACAACGCACTAAGAACACAAAAGAATAAGTTTCCATCAAATACCTCTAAAAATAATTGTTTTTAGTGAGAGAAAAAAGTTAAAAATAAAACAATCGATTTTTAAAAAATTTCTCGACAGATTTTAAAATGGTTCATAAAAAAATTGGAGATCTTTATAGTTCCTACAACTTCTGTATTCAACTTCTTCCATTGGGAAGTCTCAATTTAGATATTACTTTCTATAGCTAATTCATCTGAATTTGTTGCTCAATATTTCCTTAATTTCTGTCTTCTCAAAGATTGCAAACATGATAATATTTTTTTTGCAATCTCTGAAGATAAATATTCGTTTTGAGAGCAACCGGCGATTTTGAAAAAATTTTTGAGTGTACTTAAGTATTTTGATGCGTAGATTATGAATCCGAAAGAAAAACGCGGCGCTCTTCCTCAATTTACAAAGTTACGGCCCTTCAAAGTTCAAAAAATGACAAGATAAACACAAGATAAACTATTTAAAAACACGAGCATTTATTCACTAGGTCACCTTTACACCTTATTCCTCCTTCCATTACACTTTTCACTTCAGAAATCAACATTTTTCCAATAAAAAGGTTAAAAATGATACGGAGCTGCTTTTTGTTATATATCTCTGTATTCGTTTTTAAATTAAGTTTTTTATAAGAAAAATGTTGATTGTGAATTGAAAAGTGTCGATTAAGGAGCAATAAGGTGTAAAGGTGACCTACTGAATAATTGTTTGTGTTTTTAAATAGTTCATTTTGTGAAAAAGAAGGCTGAAAAGTTGCCCTTTTCTGAAACTTGAAGGGCCGTAACTTTGTAAATAAGGAAGAGCGCCGCTTTTTTCTTTCGGATTCATAATCTACGCATCAAAATACGTAAGTACACTGAAAACATTTTTTCAAAATCGTCGGGTGCCCTCAAAACGAATATTTACTCCTTCGAACCTCTAGAAATCACCAAGAAGCACTATGAACCACATTCGAAGAAACGTCAACTATCCTCTTTTGCATCGTCCACCAAATCTCTCTCACTAATCTCCTCATTAACAATCCACTACTTTCCAAATTGAATAACATCAATAACAAAACTTCTACTCACCCTGTACGACGACCGCGCTGTTTCAAAACCGCCACAGAATCGACAAAATCTTCAGGCGCCACACTTCTCTTCCTTCCGGCAACTCACATCACACACGTGCGACTTCAGCAAGTAAAAACAAAAGAAACACAAAAACAAAGGCGCACTCTTCTTCAGCAAGCACTCGAACACGTGGTGACTAACGTGACAGACGGAGTTGCTGGATCAAGACGGCCACGACGACGCCGATATTCGACTGTCGTTACTGGCATCGTAGCAGTCCAAGGAAACGCGTGCTGTTTCGTCGCTCGTCCCCCCTACTGCATTATTTTCTTTATCTGCAACAAACATTGAATTATTCATACTGATAAGCGCGGGATGATTGTTGTTGAGAGTTTCGATAGCTTTGTTGCTGAGAGCCATTTGATTCGATAAAAATGTTTCTTGTAATCATTTCTCGAAAATATGTTTTTAATGAAAAAAATTATGATTTTTTATACTTGCCCTAATTAAGAATTTTTATACTATAAAATTAGCCCAACAGGGAAATATAAATAAATTATAACAATGCGGACGTGTTCTTTCCACTAATAACTTTTGAACAGGACTAAATATCGAGATCAAACAAAATTTACATTTGAAAGCATCATCTTTTACTATTTTTTGAGAAACGAAACAGTAGTTTTACGTCATCCGCCCTCGAGAGAATGCTATCAACTTTTTTGTCCAACTAGATATGAACATCTTGTGATACCTCATTTGATAGGCTTTTCACTTATCCATTTAACACTGATTTATTTTTCGAAATCGAAGTAGCCGTTCTGGAGAAATTAGCTGTTTTGTATTCTTTTTAACAGTCTGTTAACAATCTATTTTTTTTTCGAGAACAAAACATAAGCACAATACTCCAAAAAAGGACCGATCTGAGCTTTATAAAGCAAAAGTTGCTGGGGTTTGTAGAGTTTTCTGGTTCGGAACAGTGTTTCAAGCTTTTGAGAAGCAGCCTTTGTAATTCCTGCGCCATGATTGTGCTAAGACATATTGGTCCTCATTGTCCATTTTAACCCCCTAACAAACTTATCGAACCAGTGTTAGGAATCACACGTTAAAAAGTAAGACCTCGTTAGTCCTTAGCTCGCACAAGTTTCTCAACTTCTGAGAGGTGTCGTTCGTATGGGGGCGACATCTGATTAACGGAAAAACAGATTTTGAACAGATTTTTTAAACAGAAAGCGGAATTGTCTGTTTCGGAGATATTATCTTTTTGAAGAAAACCAATGCCTGAATTTTCGTGGCATTGAATTGAATCTGGTTACTTTCACCCCA
>WOGO01004272.1:0-13426 GCA_015342085.1 Leptinotarsa defecta | reverse complement strand
ATAATTTTTTTTGTTTTTATGTCAGAGTGACGAAAGGCGCGCGGAAGCCAGACTACCCGCTTTTGGCTCTATTTTCAGGGCTCTGTAAAAATTATAATTAATAGAGTTACAGTTTCGGGAGTCGAAACTTTTTGTACGCAAATCCATTGGTCTTTTCAAATCTTTTTTCAAATCTCTAAAATTTTCAAAATTTTCCGAGATATTGAGAAAAAACTACAGCCCCATTTTTTTTCACTCAATTGTTTATAACTTCTGTAATTTTTATCGGCGCGTTTTCGGACCTTTCCTTAAACTTTATAGGCAAAAATATGAATCGAATGACACCTTGGTCGTAATTTTGGGACAGGGCTGAAAAATGTTACAAAAAAAAGTACATGTGAACTAGAGTAATACAGGGTAGGGCACCCCATACCACATGGTCTCTATGAACCAAACCACTGATTCTTTCAGGAATTCCTCCATTTCATTATAGGTATGTATATTGATTGAGGCTGCAAAAGAAATATATCTTGAAGTCTCTAGGGTGGATCCAAAAAGTGCGATTTTTAAAATGGAAAACCCTGAATTTTGTTACACTTTTTGATAGGTCGAAAATGGATAATATGATTTCATATAAGGTACTATATACCTAACTATACCTGATCTCGAGTTATTGTTTTTTTTTATGAAAATGCTAGGTACAATTGGAAATCATCCTTTCGATTTCTGACCAAGCATAAAAGAGGTGTTGAGCTATTGATTTCGATGAAACGTTTCTCAATATTATACATAATTTAAATCTTCTTCAGGTTTCGAAAAGTAGGTTTTTCGTGTTAATGATATTACTATTTTGAAAATCTTCAGACATATTAGATACATATTTGAAAAAAATTTAAAAAATTGCAACAACCAAATTTCCGAGACAACATTTTTTTGAAGGTGATTGACAATGTTTTATGATGGATTTCATTAGTTCAGACTTCCATTGTCTGTTATCATATAAAATTATTCGAAATCCCTGAAAGAACTAAAAAATAAAAATTAAAAATTAAAGAAGAAGAAAAGAAATGAGTAGCTGAAAAAAAAAATATTTCAAGCAAAAAACCTGAAATGAAATGATAGTGAAATAAAATACAATTTTATTTTATTTTTTGTTCAATTTGTTCCATTTTTACCTGTATTTTATTTCACTATTATTTCATTTCAGGTTTTTTGCCTAATTTAATTATTTTTCTTCAGCTTTTCATTTTTATTCTTCTTCTTCTTCAATTTTCAATCCTTCTTCTCTAGTACTTTCAGAGATTTCAAATCATTTTATATAATATCAGACAATGGACGTCCGATCTAATGAAATTAAAAAAACTACATGAAACAAACGAGTTTTTATTTTTTTATATATGTATCTGATATGTCTGATGGTTTGTAAAATAGTACTTTTCAATCCCTGAAGAAGAATTTAATCTAACCCGAAACGTCGGCAAGAAAACAATTGTTTTTTTAAGAAAAAGTTAATCTTTTTTCAGAAAAATTATTGCATCACTAAACTAGTTAACTGATTATACAGAATGTTCAAAAATTATTGTCACTTTTTTATAATTTCGGACAGCGATAACTTTGTTATTTTAAAAAGATTACCCGAAAATATATTCTGCTTTAGCCATATCTCCAATTGATAAATTCAACAAATGTCTATAATATCCATAGATAAATTTCACTTCACATGAAATTACGATGTCCTGTTCTGTTCACACCGGAACTGACTGGATCATTAATTTCATCAGCCGTACTTTGACATTCCAAAAATTTCAGTAATCTAACGAAATATTTTCATTTGCAGAATTGCTGGAGGTGCGAATGGAATTTTCACCCGCCGACTGGACTTCAGCTCATTTAACGCTCTGCCCAGGAATAAACTGAATTCCTATCAAATAAAGGTGAGTCTATCGAGCTTTCAGTATCAGACATTTTCATGGAGTTGTATATTTGAAATCAATACACAATTGAGGTTCTGGTTGAGTAAATTTATAATCTATATTTTGAAAAATTTCTCCTGGAAATAAATGGAAAATGACATGATTGTTTCAAATTGCAATGAGTTTTCCTTCATAATCTTTCACTAAAATTCAGATGGTATTTGTGTATCCTGCTGATTACCAATAAAATACTTGGTATGAGCTAGAAAAGCAAAATATGTACATTTGTACAAACAAATATAATTCTTCATGCATTTGCAACTTTCTCACACCTAAAGAGGCAGCACCAGAGCATTGCACCTCAAAATTTTGGATCTAAATCTGTATGTAGCTCATTTTGAAGCTTTTGAAGAAATACATTTTTTTTTAACAACTAGAGGTCTGTTTGATCAATCTTTTCCAGAAAAAAACGACTTCAAATAATCCAACAACAACTAATCTATTTTTTGTTACGTTTTAAAAACTTTATTTCTACATGAAATTTCCAAATTATTCCGATTTTAGTTTTTAGAAGTACCCGTTGATTCACACTTTTGTTGACACTGACTTCGAGAAAGCATCAATGATTCTTGTGATTTTATTCCCACCGATACTGTTCGAAATCAAATCATCTATTCGTGATTCTATTTTATGCAAAACTCATTTTTATTCAAAAGTGCACATATTTATTTGGCTGCGGTTCAAAGCAAAAATTTCGTCAAAGATAAACAACCTGCCTGTTTGTCATCCAGAATAGAACTAAATTTATTAACTTACCTAACAGAATTCGTCCGAGAGGAATAAATTCTGAAATTGCAAATACAGCCAGGATTGAGGACAACAACTGTCACGAAGCAGTGTGCATCATAAATTTCCAGTGTATTTCGTCAGGAGAGTTTGTGAGATTGCAGAGCGATTTTTTCTCGAAGTGAAAATATTATTTTAAAGATTTATGTTAGATAGATTGCTCTGGTGAATGTGATGTTGATCAGGATAACAAATTCTTACCCACTTGATAGGTATTTGATATGTGGTAGCTTCATTGAGGTAAATAACCTGTATACGTAGAGAATATGACATATTTACAGAGACTCTGTTCTGTGCTGAAGTTCCTGTGAACTGTATTGTTAGTCTGATATCTAGAGAATTTCGTTAGTTGTTGGTTAATTCTTTGTGATAATCTGAAAAGTATCCCTTCCTGCCTTCTTGCTGGAAATTTTCAAGAGTCCCTCTTTCTTTCCAATCGTTTAAGCGTCAATATTAGACCATATTATTTTGCAGTCTACAGGCTCGAGAAGGTTTCTGATTCACCTAGACCAGTTAGACTTTTGTTTCAGCGCTTATTCGAAGTTTTATTCTGATTCACTGAAATTGGGCAAAAAAATCCAATAATTTTTTTGAGTTTGATGACTGCGACGTCTTCATCTAACAGTATTTGTTAAAATTGCGTGAAAACATGTAGTTGTGAATTTTTCATGTCAAATCATAGATGAAGGATTTCTTATAACAATTTTTTCTATGTTGTTGAAATTGCAATGAAAGTTGTTGACTGATTACGTTTGGTTAGGCTAGGTTAGGTTATATGTAGATCTGGTTCCAATGGGAAAAATGTTGTATAATCGTTACAATCGTCATACATTCATGATGAATGAATCATTTTGAATAGTTTTTCATACATTATTCACGTTGAATAACATGATTAAATTGTTTCGTCGATAGTCGCAGTAAGAGTAAATATCTTTGAACCGGATATAATAATGTCAGGAGAACTTTCTTTCAGTTTGTGTCTGAAAGTTACTTCTTTGCATGATCTACACATCCATGTATAGAGTTACTTATTTTCAAATTGATTACTTCCTTCCCTTCTTTGGAAAATCCCCTCATCCTTTTTTTTGTATCAAGATGGAGTAGTAGAAAGCCAAAAACTTTCTTTCCCAAAGATAATGAACATTTTCAATCATGAGAGATTCTTTTTCATCTTTCTCCAGGAAATTTGTAGTTTTTATCTTATTGCGAACCGACTATAAATAACGATACCCTGTATCAATAAATAAATGATTTGTTAGATCGATCTATGATAAAACAATTCATTTGCCTGGTATTATAAATATGGTTGTCTTCAATTATTTTAATTTTTTTGTTGTAATTTTGGTAGGTAGTAAACAGTGTGTATTTCTCCTTGGTTGATATAAATTTATAGTCGGTTCCAAATGGGATGATTTATATATAGATTTCATTATCTCGTTTTGTAATCTTTTTGAAGTATTCTAAATATTTGAGATGGCAGAGCTCCGAATGGGGACTCAGCTAATTAAAAATGTCATTAATATAGAGATCGGATAACTTATTTATAGCAAATAGTTTGGTTATTAAAACAATAACATGGTTATTAGTAAAAGTAAAATTTTTCCGTGATACTGAAAAATAATTTTTTACTAATATTTTATGATCAAAATGGAGTATTTTTATAATTTTGACAGTGATTTTTATCTCAGCCTTCCATTTTTTTTTTGATGAAAATTATCAATAATATCATCATTTCCCATCGTATTGATTGGTTCCAGAAACAATGTCGGCGGATACAGAGCTTTTGCTTCACGTTCCTTCAATAAATTTTTTTCCGATAAATTTCCGATAAATGAAATGAGAGTTCAATTCTCCCAATAGTATTTTTAGACTTTCATTTTTTTTCAGATTCATGGTGATAGAACAATTTTTTTTCAAAATTGTGATTTTTTCCAGTGATTTATTTTCCAGAAACTTGTTTGACTCTCGATAATAAACATGTGATTTTTGTGGTTGCGTCAAAATTCGCGGGATTTTATTTATAGATAAATATATTTACGATTTTTGTCCTAATATTAAAACGTAATACGGAGATTTTCTGGTAATCAAAAATATCATAACTTTTTTTGTACGACGTAAAAAAAATTAGCGATAATTTGGGGCGCTTTTCCATGAACAAGAACATTTTTTCTGTTCCGAAAATACGATTACTAATTTTTAAAATGTATGCGTGCCTAGAAAACAACCACTGTTATCCAATAATTTCGAAATTAAATCGATACGCGTATGAGATTTGTGAATTGATCGAAAGGACGTGCACTGTTACTACGTAGAGCGATGACATATAGATCGCATAATTTTTTGGTTGAAATACTTGTCAAATAGCAAAATGGAAATGAGGTTTTCTTATATGTCTCAAATTATATCATATAAACATTTACAGAGGATTGTCCAATATTTCAACATTTGGTTTCAAATAACGATTAGTGGTTCATTATGACATCAGGAGAAACTCAAAGTTTTTTTGTCAAATTGGAAAATTGCGAACTGAGAAGTGAATCGAAATTAGCAAAAATTCGATAAAAACATTTTTCCCAGGTATATCGAAGCTAGTTTCTGTTGATTTTAATTTTTTCCATTAGATGATTGCCTAAGATAGTTATGGAGGTAAATAAAAAACAAATGAATTCAGTAACGAATACACCACGACTCTTTTAAAATCACTAGATTCTTCATGTACTTCCCCTCAAAGCACAATATTGATTTCCGGAACTTTCACAATGAGATAAACTGAAATCGAAATACTAACACCTATAAAGTCGAGCTAATATACATTTTTCAAATCTAGCCAAGATGCAGGAAGTGAGTTAACGAAAGAACAACTTTCCACTCAATATCAGAACACACTTGTGTTTCTATGTTATCAACCGTTTCTTATTCAAGGTGGATCAGCGGAAATTTGTGCCGATGTGATAGAATGGCTGGTGCTGCATGGAGCCAAGAGAATAGTAGTTTCCGCAGACATAAAACCAACCCAAAACTACATCAGTCGCAGACTTTCCCTCTTACAAACCCACTTCGGGGTAGACATCATCACGGCGTCCACCAAAGCAAGTACCAAAGAGGGCGCGGCAGAACTTTTGTCAGAAGCTTATTCCATAGGACCACTACATCTGGTATTCACTCTTCCCAACAAAACAACTGGAACAAGAATCAGCGACACCAAGCCGGTTCAATATCTCGACAACGCTTTGAGAACGATGGCTCCAAAAGCGACAGTCATCAATTTCATCAACTCTGCTGCTGGAATTTGCTTCTCAAGAGCTGAAGCCGGTTTCTCGACCTTCAACATCCAGTGGCAAGAGAGTCTGGACATGAAGGACGGAATATCAGTTCTGGATGCCGTACTGAACTCCAGAGTAGATAATGTTTTAGTGAAAAAGAGGCTAGACATTGACGATGTTTCTATTCGAGGTGCTATAAAAGGTAAGATTATTATTTTCATTATTATAATAATAGAATACACTTTTGAGAAAGGAAGTTTCTGGCTTTTTAGTTCACAATATCTGAATTCAACGAACGTTTATTTTCAATTATGATATTATAAACTTGGATACTGAAAATATTTCATGTAGAAAATCATTCTCCGCATTTGAGTTATACAATACATCATAGAAAGCAATCATCAAAGAATCTGAATTTCGGTACCATCAACTAACCAAGGCATCAAAAATCAAGTTCTTATCATGAATTAAGCCAATTTATTCGAACAACACGCAGCAAAGTTTCAGTTTTTTGAGAAGCAATATCTTGATATCACAGACCATCAATGTTATCCTTTCGAAGAACTTAAGCTTTAAGACCAGAAATTGGTATTCCAGAAGCAAATGTTCAATAGTTTTAATAACACATTTCACATAGCTAATATCTCAATAGACACTGACAGGCTCTTTTTGTTAAACCCTTTCAGTGGCTTGACTCCTTTCAGCGATGTGCCTGTAACATTTTTTGCGTTTCTTCACTCCAGTAATGTCTTAATTGATGAAGCCTCTACTGTAGGAAACTTATTCAGAGAAAGAAGTATTTTGACACCCTTCTTGGTGAGGACATCAGTTTCCTCAATTCATTCAATTCCATGTACCCAAAGAGCTTACTTGAATTGCAAGTCAGTTAAGACTCAGTATTTTCATGTGCCCACATAGATTTTCTACCTTCATGTAGGTGGCTCATGAATCCTGAAGACATTGCATAAATAAGTTAAGGTTGATGATTCAGAATTACCTTTAGAGTAGAGAAGGTAGATGTAGAAATGGGTCATGTGATTTTTAAATGAACGCGTCGTTGCAATTTTGTCTTTTTTTAACTCAACTTGCGCTATTTTTACCACCAAATTCATGATAGATAATTTTTTTTCCAAAGTGTCTGTCATAACTATATAGCAGAAATTTCAATGGAACAAAATCTGAACTGCAAGCTAACATAACCATTAGTTAATGCAACAAGTGCAACAAGAACTAAAAAACTATTGTTTATCATTATCATTCAATGTTTCATTTTTCAGTGTTTTTAGGCTGATTCACTTTTCATTATGTGTCCTAACCATTCGGTTGCGATTTCAATACCCCAACTATATTTTCAATTTCTCCATTTGTTTTTAGTTATCTCGAAATTTTTCGTTCTAGTTTCATTTTTTCGGTTTTTCCCATGATCACTTCAGTTTTTAGGTACTCTTCTTTGTTTTTTTATTTTTCCCTATATTCCATATATTTTTACTTCTTTTCTTTCATATGCAGTTCACATTTCTCCAATCAGAAAGAAAATTTTAATTATTTCAACCCTGTTCACCAATATTCCAGATTTGGGTAACGTGATTCCGTCTATAGAAGACATTATTAGAGAACAGAAGAACGCAAAGCAGGAACCCGAGTGGTTGCAAGTTGTTAGTGAAGGACCTCTGGAGATCAGAGAATTAGCACCATTGTTCATCATTCCTGGGTTGACTGGTCACAAAGAACTGGAGAAAATGATTGAGCGTTTACTTTTACCCACATTCCTAGCCGTAGCACCAGCCACATCTTGGCCTTTGGATAAAATGGCAGAGGTTTATGCCAAGGTAATAATGATTTGATGAAGACTTTTATGATTTGCATTGTCCTTATTGTTATGTTTTTCTCCGTGGGTTCTCAAATTCTCAAATACACCGCCAATCCGATGAATACCTTCAGATAGAATTAACTAGTTTTGATGTAACTTATGAGAGGTTGTTGACTTTTGAATAACCAAGGTGAACTTTTATTATTTTTTCAGAAAATGCGTTCCATTTATCCAAACAATGTATTTAACATAGTCAGTGTTTCGTCGGGAGGCTTTCTAGCTATTGAGATTGCGAAGGTTCTGACCAAACAGAAAGCCAGTATTCATCTGTTCTTCATCGACAGTGCTCCAAAGAAGATACAGCAAGCCCTAGAAAGACTTGGAGAGGATAGAAGCGACCAAGCGCTCAATGTACTCAAGATGGTATTCGCAATGAAGGATTCAGAGGTTAGTCAGATAATGACATTTTTCATCAGTTAAAGTAATCAGTTCAAGAATTGACTCGTGGAATCGAAATGATAATAATAATAATGAAAATATATTCCAATGCACCGATAGATTTTCAACCACTGAACTATTTTATTATTGTTTCTAGGTCGTGAGGAAACTAAAAGCCACCAGTGACTGGAGCAGCAGGATCAAAAAATGTCTGGAGGATTATGAAGGCACCAAACAACAAAGGCACCTATTAGAAGCAGGATTACTCCGTCTCGAAAACCAGCTTGATAATATTGCTACTTATCGACCTAATGGCGTTCTGGTCTCGGGAACGGTCCATTTATTAGCACCAAATGAGGCTAGCCAAAACGATCACTGTGGACTGGAATCGGTAAGAGGTTCAATGTTCATTCTTTGCCTGAAAACTTATTCTCGTTGATCACTTCAGATATTCAGAATAATGGCATTATCTTTAACTGATATGAATGAGCCTGTTGCAGCCTGTTACTTGACCAATTGAAAAAAAGATCATAAAAATTGTATCTTTATCGATAGATTCGTGCGTCTGTACGTTTTCAGAGTCATACATCATTGATGTCAAAACTTGATACAATACCTGGAGTCTGTGGAATTGTCAGCATCCTCAGGTGTTCCACAAGGCTCCGTATTGGGTCCATCACTATTCATCATTTTCATAGATGATATTCGCTCAGATAAGACTCTGGAATCCTTCTTTACACAAATGATTGTGAAATATTTTCCCGAATATTATCACTGACTGACTATACCCATTTTCATGTCATATCAAGAAGCCGAAGCAAATGTGGTTTTCTCTCTAGAAAAAGTTGTTATATGATTTTCTATTGTAAAAATTCACCAGTTCTCATTTCTCATACACTGAGCGGCCACAATCTACAAAGATGCCCAAATTCAAGGATCTATGCATCATGTTTGGTTGTATGGTTACAAATTTGCATTCTTCTCTCACATGAACTTTATATTTGAAATAGTCTACCCAAATATGTAAAGGACATTGATTCTGCTACCAAATTCAAGAAAATTATTGTGAAGTACTGATTTCATGGACATAATTCTTGGAATTGAAGAAGTTATTATTATGTACTCAGATCCCTTGTTTGCGAAATCACCACTTTAAACCCCATTTTCAAACCAACATGATTGTCATTTCGTCTTTTTAATTATTTTTTCGCCAAGTATATCAATATTTCATACGGAATATCACGCTGTTTGTATTGTTTACATTATTTTTTGTTACTTTTATGATGTTTTCCTGTCGTTTATACAAGTACTTGATTTTGTTTATTCCGAATTTTGTTTTCCCATTTCGTTATCGGCTTTAGCTGTTGATGGTGTACTATATAAATAAATAATATGAATGAAATCGAGTGATGTTTCTTTGTTTCAGTGCTGTCAGTCTCAACCTAGAGTTACTTTGGTGCCTGGAGACCATCTGAGCATAATTCGACACAATGATACTTCAGACTATATCAATATGAACCATTGGCTTATCTAAATGAATAAAGTAATTCAAATCACGACTGAACATGTTGTTTATTTTTCTCAGTTCCTTAGATATGATTACTATTAGATTGTTTCAAAAGTTTTATCCGTTTGAATGTCGTGTGTTTTTGTAGCTCCATATCTCAATAAATATTTATACTACTTTATATACACTAAACGATAGAGAATTTAGTGCTCTATACAGCTGCCGGACTGGGTCACGGCAGGTGAGAAGCCCCTTCCTCAAGATGAGCAGTAGATGTGTAGAAATCTGTTATCAGTCTGTTAGATTATTCGAGCCGTAAACATCCAAATTCAGTATGTCATTATGGCTGTCGGAAAAAATATTCCAGAAGATGGTTCATAGACACTATTCTGGAGCTGTTTTTTCCGATCCAGATGGCTACAGATCACTTCAGATGACAGGACGTCTCCTGGCTGGTAGTTGCTGTTGGTATACTTTAGTATGTCATTATGGCTGAGAATATTCCAGAAGATGATCCACAGATACTATTCCAGAGCTATTAATTCCGGCCTGGATAGCTACAGATTACTACAGATGATCAGAAGAGAATTTCCTGGATCGTGCGTATAGTTAGCACCTCAGTATGCCATTATGGCTACTTCGAAGAATACTCCAGAAGATGATTTACAGCTGCCCATTGCGTCCTAGATGGCTTCAGATAACCTGGTGGGTGCAATTGTCACTTCACCATTCCATCGATCCGACGTAGATGACTACAGATTACCTCAGATGATCAGAAGGGCATCTCCTGGATCGTGAGTGCAGTAAGCACTTCAGAATGCCTTAATGGCTGCTGTAAAGAATAATCCAGAAGATGGTTCACATATACTATTCTGGAGCTGTTATTTTTGGTCTGGATGGCCACACATCACCTCAGATGCTCGAATTTGCTTCTTCTGGCTAGTAGTAGCAGTTAGTACACTTCAGAATATCATTATGGCTGCCGTGGAGGATATCCCAGAAGATGGTTTATATATACTATTCAGAAGCTGTTAGTTCCGATCTTGATGGCCACAAATCACTTCAGATGATTAGAAGAGCGTTTTCTGGCTGATAGTTGCAGTTAGTACACTTCGGTATGTTATTATGGCCGCCATAGAGAACATTCCAGGAGATGCTCCACAGATACTATTCCAGAGCTGTTGATAGTGCCCTGGATAGTTACAGATTAACATAGATGATTCGAAGAGAATTCCCTGGATCATGAGTATAGTTAGCACCTCAGTATGCCATTATGGCTGGTTCACAGCTGCTCATTGCGACCTAGATGACTTCAGATAACCTGGTGGGTGCAATTATCACTTCAACCATTCCATCGATCTGACCTGGATCACTACAGATTACCTCAGATGATCAAAAGGGCATCTCCTGGATCGTGAGTGCAGTAAGCACTTCAGAATGCCTTAATGGCTGCTGTAAAGAATAATCCAGAGAATGGTTCACAGATACTATTCTAAAGCTGTTATTTTCGGTCTGGAAAGCCACAGATCACCTCAGATGATTGGATGTGCGTCTTTTGGCTAGCAGTTGCAGTTATTACACTTCAGTGTATCATTATGTCTGTCGTAGAGAATATTCCAGAAGATGATCCACAGATACTATCCCTGAGCTGTTGATAGCGGTCTGGAAGTTTACAGATTACCTCAGATGATCAGAAGAGCATTCCCCGGATCGTTAGTGCAGTAAGCACTTCAGTAAGCCATTATGGCTGCCGTTGAGAATATTTCAGAAGATGGTTCACAGATACTATTCCAAAACTGCTCATTTCGGCCCAGATGGCTTCATATCACCTGGTGGGTGCAATTATCACTTATTTATGCCATTATGGCTGCCGTAAAAGATATTCCAAAAGATAGCACGTAGCTGCTCTCTGAAATACGTCACAGGATACCAATTTTTCAAGCCACATATTCATGTGTCTTCGTTAACGAGTGATAGCGAATAGCATCTGCTCAAAACATTTTAGTTTTCATTTGAAATACATAAGTAACGTCTATATTGTGTGGGAAAACAATCAAAAACTGTCATGTTCAAGCAGGTGGCTACATCGCCGAAACTGATCTGATCAACATCCCGCAGATTCAGGTACAACACAAAAAGTTATTTCGATAGACAACAATACCAAGTCCGCCAAAAATAGCAGCACACTTCGATACGGTGGGCGTATCGGCACGGCGAATTCTAGAGGACACTTTTCATAGTTGTAGCGATCGGTGCGCCAGCGCCAGTCCGGTCCGTGTGCTCGAATTTTCCGATTTCCTCGCGCGGTTTCCTAGTTTTCGTCGGAGTTTCCATCAAATACAAGTGCCGTAGAGAGTGTGAAGACCGCGAGTTTTCGCCATTTGGACCTAATGCGGCAAAACAGAAGGTGACGCAAACGTTCAAGGTAAGTTTTGAAAGTTTTTCCGGAAAATCGAATCGGTATCGACCCATCGCCTCGTCACGGGAAATTCTTTTGTTGTAGTTGTGCGGACAAAGGACTGCGGTTATATGTGTGAGAAAGGGTTATTTTTGAATTATATTAAGTAAATTGTGTACAGTAGGGCGAAATAATATAAGAAAATATATTCAAGTTTCTACTATGGAACTGCAATTGGATCGAAAATGTGAATAGACGATTTGACACGGATTTTCGAGAGTTTTAGTTTTGGAATTGCAGACTTCTCAAAATACTACTTACGGGAAATACATGAAAGACTATTTATTCGGAAAATTTTCAATATTTTTGCGATCAATACTAGAAATAAATCTGGAATAATACAGTATTTCCTTTCAAAATGATAAAATAATTCTGGAAATAATAATGAGTGAGTATAAGTTTTGAAACTTTTTGAAAACAAAGATTTTCGCTTTCTACTTCTTTGTCTTTATACAAAATGATGTGGGAAACTCCAAAGAAAGGAAGGAACCAATCAATTGCAAAAAAATAACTTCAAACAAAGATGTGTAGATTATGTAAAATTCGGACTTCCATTGTCTAATATGGTATAATATGATGTAAAATTTCTGAAAAAATTAATAAAAATGAAAATCAAATAAAAAACAATTAAATAAAATAAAAATTAAGCAGAGAATTGGAAATTAAACAGTTGAAAATTATTGGAATTGAAAGATTTACTTCACGACGTTTCGGTTGTTAGTATCCACAATCATCTTCGGGTGATATGAGTGGACAATCAATCATTCAATCTAGTGGTTGGTCTCTTATTGTTGATGAGAAGGTTAGGATTTTTGTTTTGTCGATGTCAGACTCAGGAGACTGAATATAATGTTCAATCCGTTTTGTGTTTCCATAGAAAATCAATGCCCTATCATCGGCAAATGAAACAATATAACCATTAAAGTCTCTCAGGTTATGAAATGAAAGAATCAAAACTGGAAATGCCTCCATTGAAAATGTAAATATTTCTTTCAAGAATTTTCACAATAACAATTTATTCAGATTCTGGGAACGAACATAACTATTTTTCGCAATGTTAATCGTTTTAAAAAAGCTCATAATTTAAGTTTATCAATCATCTATTCCATTTATAGTCAAAATTCATGACTACAGTGAATTCCTGAGGAGTGATTAATTTTTGGGAAAGAAAGTTTTTGGCTTTCTACTACTCCATCTTGATACAAAAAAAAA
>WOGO01004270.1:0-13429 GCA_015342085.1 Leptinotarsa defecta | reverse complement strand
AAAGTGAATACACGGAACATATCAACAAATTTGGTAAATGTCAGTTTATAATTGCAGATCACTGTAATTCGGCAGACTTAAATATTTGGTTCAAACTTCTATTTTTATGGTCGTTTTGAGTTCTTGGGTATTTTCATTAATATATGCATATATTATTTAGAAATGGTATAGGTAAATACCTCACTTTCCTCCAATGCTGGTGTGTGTGTGGTGTGATATTTCTGCGAAGCTGGAACTCATGGATATCTTACTAGACTTAGCTGGACAGGTAGGTTTTTTCACTGAATTTATTATTACAAATCAGTATTGACTACTATTCTGTTTAATTCTTAATTTATATACTACATATTTCAAATTTTAAGGAGAAAAAATATAGTGTGGCGTCTCTTTTGTTGCCTCAAGAAGAATTCCGTTGTTGATAAACGAACGACAACTCTCAGAAGTCGAAACTCAATTCGAGTGAGTGAACAAAGCACCCACGTCGAATCACCTGGCTACCGACTGACCGATTGCTTGAAATTACTTTGTTAATAAGCCATTATTACTCGAGAATAAAAAACGGTTTCTGTAGGTTATCCTAGATTGTGGACTTTTTTGTAGACCTTTTTAAGGTGATACATTGTCTGATATTTTTCGTAGGGTTCAGCAATTTAAGCGCGAAAAAATTTTTATTTATGACATAACATTAGAAACCCCTAAAAATTATCAGGGTTTCTCCATTATGTTATACATGTTGTATACTCCATTAAAAAAACCCGCATAAAAATTCGTTGTGTAGTTTGATATCTAGTTCCATTCGAAAGTTAACAGGGAGGACTTTTTACGTCTGTAAATATGGATCACAAATTACTTACTCTATTTGTGATGTGGATTTGAAAATGCAACCCTTTGGGTATACTTTCCTTACGGAAGATAAAAAATGCAATGTTTCTGATTACACTGAAATGTTTTTGTTTATACAAATTTTGTGACTAGTAATTTATTGGGTCTCTTTGATTTTGACAGCTGTAGCTCAATCAAGAGTCCAATTTAGAAGAAACTGCAAGGGAATCAGAAATTAAGTCAAGAACTATGAAAAAAGCTAACCTCCCCGAAAACCTTATTTCATCGGTACTTTTTCAGCGATACATGCCGATACATCGCGGCTTTTTTTTTGAGCCGTTACTGGCATGAACAAGAATAGGTTTCTAAAATACATAAATACCATTGAGAAATGTAAATTTACATTTTTCATGTCAAAATTCACATTCAAGATTGTTTCTTCAGGAAGTAGTTTTTTGAATAATAACTGAAATAAAACAGCTCAATCAGATGAACTGAGATATATTAAAACATATTTGTTATCGTTTTTTATAAGCTGTAGATATACATCAGAATTATTCTGTAGGATTTAAGAATTAGTCCGTATATTGGATGACGGACGGTCCTAAATCCGTGGCCATTCAAACGAGGAAGAAGAATACAAGGATTACCTTAAAGGTTATTGGTTATGTTTTGTTAAAATTTTTAGACATTGAGTTAAAAATGGTCGAGGTGAACGGTGAAAGCCTTGAAAAAGTGAAAAAGGCGTTAAATAGGACGGTTATTGATAATTTTACTTATTTAACACATCAACAAGAGTCAGTGCGTTTTAAAGGAATCATAAATCTTCTCAGACATTTGTCCGGAGATAAGGATTCTGTAAAAGTGAGGTTATTCAACACTACTGAAGCATGGTAATTTATTTCTTTTTTTAGGACGATGAAGTAAAATATGCATTTGGAAGAATAATCAGAGGATTAGGGGCCTCTACTAGTAATGCAAGGACAGGGTTTTATACGGCATTAGTGGCACTTTTGAATATTAAAAATGAAATTACAGTGGATGTTTTGTTTGGACACATTCTGAAACACTTGAATAAGTCGGGTAGTAATAGTAAATCAGTAAGTTCATGACTTTTTCATAAATGAAGTAGGATTTACCTTTCATTTGTAGGAAAATGCGGATATTTCTTCAGGACAAATATTGGCATGTGGGGCCATTATTAGATCAAATCTTTGGGAAAGAAATTCTTTCCAAGACAAATTCAAAGTATTGGAATGTTTAATGAAATCCTCTAAGGAACGATCGTATCTAAAAATACTTGCTTATCAATTTGCAATAGCAGCACTAGACAAGGTGAGTTACAAATATCTGAAATCTTATCCATTTCCTTATATCATTAATATGTGATTGTTATTCCAGCTTGTTTGAATTTCCTTTTTCAAAATAACTTCAGTGAAGTTTCTTGGTGTTCAACTGGCATCAAAAGCATTTAATCAATCGGTGTTGTAATCAGTTGAACCTCTTTCCTATGTAAAATATTTTGTCATAAACACTCAACTTACAATACTCTTCATACACACGTTCTGAGAACTCTGCCATGTGACACTGTCAAGTTGACACGTCAAAGTTTATTTTTGTTCATGAGTTGATGGTTTTTATTTGTTTTTGGAACTGTATCATTTTTTTATTCAACGTTATTGCTGAATTCAGTGTTTTTAGACATTTTAACTGATTGTTGATGACCTGAATTTGTGCCTATATAAAACTTGAGTTTTTCTTCGAGGAGTAATATTTTTTTATTCAATAAAGTGATTTAACCAGTAACTCTTTATCCTTAATGATGATGGTTTTATCTGCAATTATTTGCTTGAGCAACAAATTTTTGTTAGCTAAGTAAACTTCATCTGTCATTAGGTAATTTTCTTCAAGTTTCTTATCACAGCAAATCTTTGCTCTATCTGCACAAGCATTATGGTAAACTGCATCACATTTTTTTTTTATTTGCATATTTTTTTCAGTTTATCAGAACTATAGTTGTCACTCGTGGCGATCTTAAATTGTTTATAAATTTGGGATATGTATTATAATATTTTCAGGTTGATGAAAGAGACTTTCAGAAGATACTGCCGATTCTAGAAAATGAAATTGCTAAGCCTTGGTCTGAACAAAATCTGGACACACTTTATTTGCTTTACAGTATCAAAAATAAGTATCCGAATATTATAAATGAAATGTTTTTGAAAAAAGTCATTGGTTCCCATGAAATAATTTGCCCAGAGAATATTGGAAATCTGTGTTTAGTGTTAATGGTAGGTTATTGTTAGTAATTATTCTATTAATAATTGCATTATTTTGAGGTGAGTGTTAATAACATTGAATTTTTCATTTCAGTCTATACTAAGATTGGCATCGATGCAGCATTTTGTTTATGAACTCATAGCAGAAGAAATAGCTGACTCTGTTCTACTGTCTGATTTCGTGGAAGAACTTGATAAGCACTTAGATTATCCTAATAGAAATAAACAGCTGCTTGTAGCCCACATTTTTACATTGGTATTGCAAAAGTTGAAAAACCCTTCAGTCATACCCGTTTTCCTGACCAAAAATTTTGTACAGCAAACTCTGAACTTTTATAAAACTCTCAGAGGTAAAAATCAGGACCCTGAATTTCAACAAATAATGCAAAACTTCTTTGACCAGTTGCTGGTTTCATTAAAATGTGATACTGTCAAATCTAAAACAAAAATTACTGTTCTGAGGAAGCTCCTTCTTTCCCCTGGAACATTTATATTTGAAAAAATCACAAAAAGTAAGCTCATTCAACTTGTCACCCTTAATTTGAATAATAAAGGGGTAAAAAAATTAGCAGAACTCTATCGAGGAGTAATTGATGGTACTGAAATCATTGACAGTCAATATGGACATGGTGAAGATTGGCTAAATAATGATAAACTGTATGCAGCTCATTTATTGATCAAACTTTTGAATCATTCTGCTGTGAAAGAAGAAAATGATTGGAAAGTGGAACAACTCTCCTATCTCATGAATTTAGGGTTGTTGAGAAACGAGAATGGAACACATATAGGTTCTGAATTAGCAGGTAATTTTTTTTCAATTTGATCTGTAACATCTAAAATTAAAATATGAAATAAATTGATAGATGTAGACGTTACTACCTGGTAGGAGATCATCATGAAAAATGAATATTAAAACTTCGTAGTTACAAATACTTTGTATTTGTACTTAGGTCTCAATAAGATCCTGATGCTTTAAATGTTCAAACTCCTTAATATCTTCAGAACTTTTGCCGGTTCTTCAAGTTCTTGTCTGCATAAATCCATTATCAAATCTTTCTCTGGTCTATCTCCTTTTAAGGTCATCATGATTGTTTTAGCACTCCAAAAAATAGTTTCTCTGTATTTTTATATAACTTTTTTTCCAAAGAGATGTTCATTTTGCTTCCTTAATTCCTAAATAAATTTTATGTCAATTATCTTCCCTATATTCATAAATTTTGTTAAAATATTGCTTCCCTCCATTTTTTTTTACTATATTCCACTATACTGGTTTTTCTGTTTCATTTGTTTGTTTTTTCAACAAATCTCTGATTTTCAATATTTTGTTGCACTATCAGTTCAACTAATTCTGTAACCTCGTCATCTTTTAATATGATTGATTATTCAGTCCTACCTTCACCCACTGATATATTTGGAATTTTTGTATTTTCTATTGCCAAGTTTTCATATTTCTGTTATTGAAGGATTGTATCCTTTCTGAACAAATCAATTAAAATGTGAGCGTTTATATATTTTCCAAATTTTGCAAATAATTTGAGTGTATGATGATTTGATAAAATTCTGAGACCTACAGTTGCGGAATTCTATTATATGTAAAATGGTAGGCTTGAAAGTAATACTTTTTATGAATTGATTTGAGAAATTGAAGTAGTATAATTGAGCTAATATTTCTTCCAGCCTCCTTGAAAACAGCATTCTTCGGTTCCTTAGATTTGAAGCTAACAAAACTGGAAGATTTACATGCCATCCTGATCCAACTTGTCCAACATTTAGATTCCAAACTAAATACAGAAGACCTAGGAACTGTTTTGAGAAACCCTCTCACAGAAGAACAGCACAATATTTGGAAAGAAACATTTCAAATCATAACAAAAATATTCAATAAACTCCAAAAGAAGAAAAAAGTAGGTCTCAAATCTGTGTTTCTTACTCTATTTCTTCATATGGGTCTTCAGTTATTCAATGAACCTAAATTAGCCACAGATTCCCTCAACGAGCTATTCATTTGCTACCAAAAAACAAAAAAGAATAGAGATATCTCCCAAAACTTTGACGATACAGTTGATGATCATCCTAATGATAACAGTGATTTGTTGTGGATAGAAGTAGTTATTGATTTGATTTTGAATTTGCTTTCTCACAACTCTCATTTATTGAGAAGCATAATCAAGACAGTTTTCCCTCATTTGTGTCCATATATGACACCGTCAACAATTCACCAGCTACTTTCGGTCATGGATCCGAAGAATGAAGATAATCCATTGTCAAAAGGCACTGAGGAAAGTAGCAGCGAAGAAGATGATGACTCTGAAAATGAAACAAAGGAAGAAGAACATTCTGAAGAAGACGATGATGATGATGACGACGATGATGAAGATGCTAATGATGAAACTGTCAATGATAAACTGCGCATGGCTCTTCATAAGGTGCTGATAAGTAATGGTTACAAATCTGATGAAGAAAGCATTGACATTGATCAAATGAGCGAAACTGAAGGTGAACAGCTTGACAAAGCTTTAGCAGATGCTTTCAGGCAGTTCAAACCCAACCACGGTAGACGTAAGAAGCAAACCAAAGATGAGGAAACTTTAACTCACTTCAGAATAAGGGTATTAGACTTGGTTGAAATTTATGTAGAGTCTACTCCCTCCATGCTCATTTCACTTGAAATCATGCTGCCTCTTTTGCAATCTGTAGAATTCTGCATAAGAGATGAACATCAGAAAGCTCTAATGACAAGGTTGAAAACATGCTTAAAGAAACTGACAAATTTGAAAAAGTTCAGTGATACCGAAGGGGTAAATGAAACTGTTCTGCATGACCTACTGAAAAGTTTGTTAGACAAGGGCAGTAAAACTGCTTGGATTGTTCAAGATATGGGTTCACAGATAGCAGATTGTTGCCTTTTTATCATTCGTTGTTCAAATATTTTACTTTCTTCCGAAGGTACCCCTAAGAAGATTAAAAAACGATTGAAGTCTTCCATACAAGAAACGATAACAAAAGAATTGGAAATATATATGCATCAAAGAGATTGTTTCACTCCACTGATACTCTTCAAAAATATTCTTCGGCAGTCCTGGGATGGTTCCCTTGGGCTGGTGTCTTTACTTTTACAGTATATTTTTGATAAGAATATCAAGCCCTTCAAGAAAAATCAAGTGTTCGAACTACTGAAATTATTTTATACCAATCAAAGATATCTGAGTTCTAATTCAGATAAAGTAATAGAAATTCTGTCGGAAGATCATTCAACGTTTTCTGAAAATGTTTTAAACTTGTTTAGGAAGCTCTCCGAGAACTCCGAAGCAGAGAATACAAAAGAGAAATTCGTTTGTAACTTGTTTGATTTATTAGCTACAATAAAATCCACTTGTTTGAATGTTGATAATATTCGGTGGCAAGAAATTGCAGAAAATGTAAGGGAATATAGAAGCACGGTAACTCTCTCCAAGGATTCAAAAGCTTGTTTCAACAGGCTTTGCCATCGTTTAGGTGTGTCTAATGTTGTGAAGATGAAGCCTAGAGCTATCAGTTCGGCAAAAGTTTTAACAAGTGATGCCGATGATAATGATGATGAGAAAAACGTTGAAAAGAAGAAAAGAAAGTCTAAAAACAAAGAAAAACTGAGGTTGAAGAAAGAGGCCAAGGAATTGAGGCTGAAAAGTTTGTCTGAAGGATTCGGAGGGGTAGACTTCAAAGCTGGGGCAGAAATAGATATGGAATCAGTGGACACCTATGCTATAGCTTCGGATGTTGTTTTAGAATCCAGTAAAAATCCGGAAAATGGTGTAGGGGAAGAAAATGACAATAGTGAAAAGACAAGTAATACTAAAAAAAGGAAAGTAGACAAAGAAGTAGATGATTTACCCAATGGGCAGTACAAACAAAAATCACAAAAGAAAAAGAAGCTTGATAAAGATGATGGGATTGGAGCCAAGAAAAAAGTTGTAAAAATAAGTTAATAAAAGTTATAAATGGCCATTAGTTTCTTTATATGCTCCTTATTGAAATGAACTAAATAATTTCCCCTTGATTATATCACATCTAATACTGCTTACATGTGGGGGTAATTTGTGAAAGGAATATAACATCATTATCCTAATTACAAAATTTTGTGAATAAACTGAACAGGTACTTTTGTTTAACTGAGTTGAAATAAATGAAATGAAATCTCGAAATATTCATCTTTTCCAACTATCTACATTGTAGATACTGGTAAATGCCTGCCGGAAAGTAAGTACTTTCCCGGCTAATACCACGCTGGATATTGAATTATATCTGACAGACATTTATGCATAGAGGTTTGTCTCATAGTTGTTTCTCGTTCGTCCAGTAGCAGTATCATCTTGAAATTATATGGGTGGATCACCTACAGACTGGTTTCGAGGTATTACCTCTCGTCAGTGCATCAAAGATCCGACCCAAACAGCAAAGTGTCAGCTTAACTGCATGTATGAAACCTTCATGTAAGACAAAGATTAATAACTAGTGGGATAGGAACATCCCATGTACAGACACTGAGTATTGGTACATGGAATGTTTCTTTCCCGCTTGGGACTTTGTTCACGAGATGGAGTTGTTATTTCTTAACAATATTTCTCTTAGAGGAGGGTTTTATACATGCAGTTAAGCCGCGTTGAAATTAATCGAGTTCAAGACATTTTGCTGTTCGGGTCGGATCTTTCTTGCACTGATTAGAGGTAATATTCCGATACCAGTCTCTAGGTGATCTACTCGACCGATTTAAGCATGGTTGGTCCTGTTGCTGGAAGAACAAGAAACATCTAAGAGACTAATCTCGGTGTCGTATTAGCCGGGGAAGTAGTTGTTTTCCAGCAGGCATTTACCTGTATCTACCGTGTACGTGTAGGTAGTTGGGAGAAATGAATTTTATATTTATTTTCTAGTAAAAATAAAATTAGTAGAACGTTTCTGTCAGATTAAAATTACCTGATATATTTTACCCAAATAACGTTCGTTATTTTTGTAAATCATAATTCGTTTAAATTTATATAGATTCAGTTAGTCGGTACAGCTCCAAAAATGTATTCCTAATTTTTTTATACCACCACCGTGTCTGCATGGAAATATAATTCAAAAAATCATTCCGCGCCTTCATGGAAAGATATTTTAAAAAATAATTCCATGCCTGCTTAGAAATATATTTTGAAAATATCATTCCGTGCCTGCATGGAAAGATCAGAAATCTGAGTTGCCGTTCAGAGAAGAAGGAAAAATATTCTCAATCTACACAGAAAGAACTTACTGAAACTCCAAAAAAGTTTAGAAAGCTTGTCGGAAGCTCGTTTTATGGAAAAATTAAGTGAAACTAGAAAAGAAAGTGATATGAAGGCTGGAAACTAGAAAAAAACTGGGAAAATGAAGAAAATACAATGTAACTACGGAATACAGTGTGACACAAACTATACTATAATTATAAACAATGAAGTACGAATGAAAGTGGTAAAAAACATAGAAAGATTCAATTCTCTTTCCTTCATTATGATTACCTACTTATTTTTTTATCACTTGTGCTCTATTACTTTGTTCCGTGTTGAATCATTTGAATACATTCATCGAATTCTTTTATTCCTTATTTTCTATAAAGGCCGTGACGAAATGGAGTCATTGACATTAATTTACAGATCCTCTACGTTACAAATTACTTTTCATTAATGACAAACAGAAAATTATACAAACGGCAAGATTAGAATGAAAAACTCTTACGAATGAATGAAATATATGAAATGTATATTTTCGGTTAAATACTGTCTTTCACATGAATCCAATGATGAAATAATTGCATGACACAACAAATTTTCACATAACAAATCCAAAAAGAGGCATTTCGTATTGTACAGTTGGCTACCATACTAATGACAAATTTTCATTTCATACAGTCTATAAAGCGCATTTCACTTGACAAAAGATGAGGCATTTTGTATTTTATTGTTAGCTACCCCTGTTCAAGGCAAATGTTAAAAGTTCGGTTCCGTAGTAGGTGTAATTGATTGATTGCAATAAACGATTTTTAGGTGTTTCTACAATATATTTCATGATTCATTATAGTCGACAGCAAGAGTAGCCAATATTATAACATAAAATACCTTATATGTTTCGAGTGAAATTCGGTCTATCGACCGAGTCAAGGTTGGCAGAATGTTATGATAAATAAATTATTTTTTGTTTTCAAAATCACAAGTTGATTATTGTCAGACAATTAAAGGATCCCACATCATTTATATCTATTTTGCAAATCATATTTATTATTGTCCTTACAAAAACAATATAAATTTTTGTATGATAAAAGTATGGAATGACGTTATCGTTGGCAGCCGTTTTGTGAATTGTAGGACTCGGATTCAGTGCGCAGGCCCTTTAATGTGAAACATGGCCGGTCGCAGCGAGTATGATGAAAGGGAAAACAGGTAAAAATTAAACATTTACACTTACCAGCCTGTAGTTATTATATGTTTTCTAGTGGTATATAAGTCCGGATATTATTTTGTAATCATAAATTGATATATTGATGAATGCCAAGTGATATCAGTGATTTTCAAAGTTAGGCGGCAATGCTGTCCACGGATGCACATGCTTATTCTCGCCATTCACAGAGGTTTCACTGCTTTGAAGTTATTTTATATAATAAAATTAAAACAGCCCTAGCTTATTATGTATTGGTATCGATTGTGGTGCATTATTTGCAATCTATATTTGGTTACTATTTGAATTAGTTTGTAGACAATTTCAACAAACATACATGATATCTTTATTCTAATATGCACCAGTGTTTTTCTTTCAAGCTTCAAAGTAGCGGGTTGAAAGTATCTATTTCATACGTAGTCTAAAGGCTTGATCGGGTTCATTAGCTTTGTCATTGTTTTATAAGAGTAAAGGAACCTATTTGTTTGCCATTGGCAAAATTTGGTTAAATCAGAAAATATATATTAATTATAGTTGATTTTAAAGTGCCTCTAATAGAGCAGCATGAATATCAATTATCAAAGGCAATTATGAATGTATTTTACTCTCAAGAATACTGTAGAAGATTTTATCTAACTTTGATCATTTGATTACATTTATAGCAAGAACAACCTAATGTAGATGAAATTATGAATGTCACTTAAAAAGACAAATATAATTCTGTAATAATTAAAGAGGAATTTTGGGGCTATTTTACATCTTAGGTTTCGAGTTGGAAGTATTCATGCAAGTGTTTTGAATTCAACAGTCTGAAAGTTATGCGCTTATAATTCATAATAATAATGTGATTCTAATGTCTCAAAACTTGTGATACAAAACGTGTCATGGTTAGTAAGCTACCATGGCTGGTGTCTAACAAATTGTTCGATGTTTTCTGTTCTGTTAGCCTTAATCTGTAGGTTTTTATACTTCACCTTTTGTCTGTTACTGTAGCAGACATTATCTAAGGCGATAGTCGAAGTGTGCTATCTTGCTGCGATATGCAAAATGAAAATAGTCCTGATGCGTTTGTACATATAATGGGACTAGGTGTCGGATGACCAACTGATCTTGTACCTGATTGGTGACATCCTTCTTCAATTATTGGGAGAATCTTTGTGTTATGTAGTGCCGATATCCGTGACTTGACAATACAAGCTCTCTTCCCTATGGTTGAAATGATTCTTGTGTTTATTTATTTCAATGGCCTCTCTGAATAGCCTCAGATAGTACCTCTGGTTTTATCATTCGCTCGATGGCAATTTCAGGGCTACCTTCTGAGAGAGTATGTTCTGCAACTGCCGAATTATCTGGCAACTTCTTTTATAGTCAGTCCAGTGCTTTTTTAACACTTCTCTTTGTGGTTCTGATGTGGAACGAACCACAACGACTGCTACTTCTTCTTTTATAAGGCTGAACACTTCAAATTTCCTTTTTTAACATGGGCACCACTTTCAATACCTAAAATAAGTTCCGAAACTTCTGTCCACACGTTGATAATTATAGTTAGGGAAAGAGTAAGTATCCCTAATTCTGTGGCTACTACATTTCCGACTCTACTTGACAATGATGTTGAATTTTTTACCATTGTCCCCATTCCAAAAGTGAAGAACTCAAATGCAGTACAGCTGCCGGACTGAGTCATGGCCAGTGAGAAACCCCTCCCTCAAGATGTGCAGTAGATGTGTAGAAATCTGTTATCAGTCTGTTAGATTACTCGAGCCGTACACATCCAAATTCAGTACCAAATTCAGTCAATGATTGAGTTTAAAAGTGAATTGCATTAATATATTTTGAATAGTCAAACTGCACATCTTGAAGGAGGGGCTTCTCACCGGCCATGACTCAGTCCAGCAGCTGTAAGTGACTTCGGACCAATTACCTTTTTTTCATCTATAGAAAAGGTATAGCAAAGAGTATATTATCAACAAATAAATTTCTTGGTTATAAATGGGGTTGCTGTCAATCAGGGTTTTGGAGTGGACACATTTGTGAAACAACGATACAGTTTGTGTTTGACGATACAAAAAAACAATTCAGAAAATAATTTGAAACCATTGATAGAGCTCGATTAATAAAAAATAACTAAAGGTATTAGCACTGTAGTAAAAGCTTTAGTGTGGCTGCTTGATTACTTTGACACCAGAAGACAGACTCTGATGATGAAGAAAGTAATAATAATAATGTCATTTATTTGAATATCTTAGATATTCGACAATTATATTTTATGAGCATTGTAGCCCGCCAACATGAATATAAAACAAATTTACTAGCCATTAGTCATCAGGCAAAAATCGAACATGTGGCAAGTAGCAAAACCATCAAAAAACATTACAAAGAAGTTTTCTTTACCTAAAAAACATGTTTAAAATCTGTTTTTCCGTTAATCAGCTGTCGCCCCCATATAAACGACAACTCTCATAAGTTGAGAAACTTGTGCGAGCTAAGGACTAACGAGGTCTTACCTTTTAACGTGAGATTCCTAACACGGTTGCAGAATCATCCCAGCTTCAACCAGATAAATTATCTTGAGAAAAATATCTGGTCGAGGCGGAAATCGAACCCACGGCCTTCCGATCGTGAATTGGGCGCACTACCGCCGCGGCCATTTCCATACTTATGAGGATTTCGGAAGTAGCAAATTCCTCCTGAGTCCTGCCGTTAGCACTGGCTCCGACGACTAGTTAACGAATGTGGTGACGAAGTTATATATTCTTCTTCCGACTTTATTTCAGTTCTACCTCATGTGCAACTTAGACAGTTCTGGTTTTTTCATTCAACTACGTCGACCCCTCCACAGTGTATCTGAAATTCACTATTGCTTCCAGGAATTCACCCAGACCGGGCTTGATTCCACTTAAACTTTTTAGATTGATGAGAAGTGACGTAGTACAAATTGTGATTTTGTTCCCAGAATTTAAAAACAATTCAAAAGCACCCCCTACTTGATTAAAATTTCAATTCGGTGAGGGCTCTCGAAATGAGAGTATTGGTTGATAACAATGGGTAATGAAGATCGCAATTGTATTTCTGTAATATATGAATATTACTGGAGCTTTTCACCAACATCAAACCGTTATTTCAACACCTCGACACGTGTTTCGATCACCAAGTGATCATTTTCAAGAGGTAGATCAAACTGGCACCAAAAATAACGGTTTGGTGTTGGGAAAAAACTCCAGTAATATTCATAACTACACCAATGAGTTCAAACAGTGCATCACATGTACATAATTTCTGTAATATGATTAACAAAGGTCATTTCAAATATTTAAAGGAATGATTTCAAATGAATATATGAGTATATTAATTCTTCAACTCTGTCCATCCTTAATTCTTGAAAACGTGTCCACAAAAATGCAATACGAAAACAAGGTCGTATAGGCAGTGAATGAAAACACCTTTCAATCAAAGTATCGATCTCTTTCCCGATTTGAGAAATTTGAGGTGGATCTAGATTATAGAGGGATATAGTTAATAAGATGAACTGCATGCCACATTATAGCTTCTTTGATATAAACTTAAACGTGCCTCTCTGTTTTTGGTAACAATATAAATTTACAACTGTGCTAGATGAGATCCCCAGTGAATTTATATACAGTTTTTGAATTTGAATCAGATATTATGACTTTAATAAAATACAAATTCTGACTTTGATATCACAATTTTCACATTAATTTCAAAATTTTGACTAACACTCAAAATTTCAACTTTAATCTGAGAACTACCAATTTAAGAGGATGTATCCTAAGCTATATCAATTCCTACATGGAAAATAGGAAACTAATTGTAAAATGTAACGAATTCCAATCGGACATGCATGACGTAACTCTCGGTGGCTCGTAAGGCTCTATTTTAGGCCC
>WOGO01004269.1:0-13430 GCA_015342085.1 Leptinotarsa defecta | reverse complement strand
GATTCCTTAAAAATATCGGATTTTTGAACAATCTCACAGCTGTTACGTCGTGTGTAATCGAAATTATAATAACTAATAATAATTGAAGTATATTTTAAGTTATAATATTTTCATTAACTGCACTGAATATGCGAAAATATGCTCTTTGATCCAAAAGAATTTGTTAATACAGCGACATATCATCTACATGTTTCATTTCATATCTCCAATTCAGGTATGAGTACTGGTTTTTTCAGAATATATAGAAAGTTTGACAATCAGTGTGAAGCTTACGATCATTTTCTTCAGAATTTAGTAAAGTTATTCAGTTTCCATTTTTTCTTCGGAAGGAGAGATTTCTAAAAGTCTAGGTGCATAGAGAAGAACATATGTACAATGCCATAGAACTAGAATAAATGAATTTTGTCATACTTCTGACAAAGACATAAACTTAAACTACAGTTCACAGACTATTGAATTAAATATTGACATATTGACATCTTGAGTAGTAGTTAGCCAAAAAATTTCTTTCCCAAAAATTAATCACTCCTAAAAATATATAACCCCTTCCGTTCGTCATATTTATCTTTCATTGAACGATATTTAGAACAAAATATACAAAAATCGTGACTAATTCAACACATATTATTTATCGACCGGCAAATAAACTTTAGCATCGTTATAGTTGTATATGCGGTTGAATTTAGAATAAGAAAATCCTTGTTCATTTGATCCACTTCCAATACATCGATCACTGTCATCACAAGTTGAAACTTCAAAAGTCCCCAATTTATTAGATATTCGGAAACAACTCTAATCTCTCGGCCCAGTTCATCTAAACCAAAACATCAATATGTCCGAGAAAATCGCCCATATCACGACTATCGCCCACTCGTTACAAGACATTTTCACCGGAAAATAAATAATCGAAGAGAAACAAAAACAGGCGCAAGGCGCTCCCTTTGGTCTCTCCAATTAATCTGGATTTAGAGGATCACTGCAGCATGAAACGGCAAGAGCAATGAGTATATTTTGAGACAGATTGTCAAAGCAAGCCAGTAAACGTCTCCTTTGACATACAAACAGTCCAATTATGTAGTGTTTATGCGTTTCTAAATTTGGGACTAGTGGCCCAATTCGAGTTAAAATAACGAACTCTTTCACTCGCTAACAGCAATATTATTGAAATTCGCTTTTTGGAAAGACGGTGATGATTGACATATCCGTAACTAGTTCTGTATTGCAGGAATTGCCGGAATAAGTTCAATGCTTCGATATTTTGCTGTACTGAAATATGTGGACTTTCATTAAGCGCTTACTAACTTTAAATTTAAATAAAACAAAGTGAGTGTAAGGATATCATCGAATTTTTCAATTTGTTTGAGAGATCTATTGATGCCATTATGTGTGGAATATAACATCGTTTAAATGTCCGCCACGGCTTCTCTGGATGAAGCGCATCCGAAACGTCCAATTTTCCATCATTCTGGTGCATAAATCAGACTGACTTCGACCGATGGCATGGCTTTGTGGACCGCTGTGGTTTGTGGCTTATTTACATACACCTGTGACCTAAGAAAATACGACAAGTCAAATCGCATGATCTCGGTGGCTAGATCCCATCACGTCCATGTGAGATAGAATAGAATAGAAATTTATTTATACTGAACAACAAACAGAATGGTTTCCACTTACATGATGTACAGTTTTTTCAAAAGTTCCTTACATATAGTATTCATTGATACAGTTAAAGTCGATATAAAATATAACAATATAAAACAATTAATAATAAAATGACCGTAAAGAAATTCAGACACATTTGAGTATTCGGAGGAGTTGTCGACCTGTAATACTGAATATATCCAGTTCACAGTTCCTCGCCATTTTGTTAACTGTTTCGAGACATTGTTGAAGAGGAGACAAATTGTTTGAGGTACGAAATAGATTGCATCTTCTTCTCAGTCTTACACGAAAAGGAGGGGACCCAAAATGGAGCCCTGCGGAACTCCCGAAATAGCGGTGAATTTGAAGGAAGATACGTTGTTGACCTGTAGGAACTGTATTCTGTTGGGTAGATAGAAGTGAAAGAAATCATGTCGCTCATGCAGAATATCCAATCTGGCATGAGCTGTGTAGCACGTAGCACCTTCCTGTTGAAACCACATATCGTTGGTGTCCAGATCATCCAATTCAGGCCAAAAGAAGTTGGTAATAATCGACTCATAGTGCTCGCCGTTGACAGTGATGGCCTGGCCAACGTGGTTCTCAAAGAAATATGGACCAATGACGCCGCCAGCCCGAAACCACATCAAACAGTGACTTCTTTGAGATGCCTTAAACGTTCTGGGATCTCATGTGGATTGCTTAGGTATCAAATTCGATAATTTTGTTTGTTCACGTACCCATTCATCCGGAAGTGGGCCTCATCTCTGAAGATTATATTTCGATTAAAATTATGACCCGTTACCAACTGTTCCAGACCCCATTCAGGCTCGTTGTCTATGGCCGTTTTCCTTCAATTCCTTGGTCAGTTGGATTTTGTGCGAGTGCAGGCCCAAGTCGAGACACAAAACTCGCCAATTTGTGGTCTGCGATAGGCCAAGTTCTTGTGAGCGACTGCCTCGGATTTTCTTGCAGATCTTACATCGATTGTGGTAGGTTCATTCCGGTTAAGTGAGTGACTTTAGCATTTATAAGTATAGATTTGTAGTTCTAATTTATCTTGTAGAAAGTTTACCAAGAGTTGGCCATCTTCTGACGCGAAATTAACATTTAAATCTCCTGCGAAAATTAGTGGCAACGTATGATAGTTTTATCCTAAGTCTTCAGAGTCTACTCAACCGTAAATGTGTGCTCACATCTCTCTCTCTCTCTTGCCCCTACAGTAATATACTAAAAGTAAGCCTCTCTCTTTATATCTTCACTAACTTATACCTTGATCTCAACTTCCGTTTGCCTCGCCCGGTCACACTTTTCGTAACGCTCTCGTCACACATTCACTTACTTGGAATCCTATCATCTTTATTGGTGGAGTTCGAAGGTTCAAAATAAAATACTCGTCTTATCACCTCATCAGCACCTTTTTGGATAATATTACAAGAAGCACTCATTTTATTTATAACAATATGACTTTGTGTCACGGAAGAGACAATTCTACTCATGTCACGATGAGAGTACGTGAAAACTTTGATTCAATTCCAGGTATAGGAATCCTGTTCGAATTAAAAGGGGTATATTTTTAGGAGCTCTCAAGAAGAAAGTTTTCTACTTCTCTATCTTCATACCAAATTTTGGGAAACTTCCCAGGAAAGAAAGAAATCAAGATACAAACTGAAAAAATGTCCTTCCAAAATAACTACCTCTCACATGAATATTGAATTATAGGAAACAGAAAGTACTTTCTCAAGATAGTAACTAATCTCCAGAAGAAAAAGAAATTAAGAAACGAATCTCTTTGGAGGATTTCGAATAAGTTTAAACATTTCTAATACCACAGTTGTTTCAGGAGAATTTTCGACTTCCTTATCCCATTCGTAAATAATTGTCTCAAAATGTCTCTCCTGTGGGTTTTTAGAACTTACATCTTACATTAGTGATAATTGGTAGTGACTCTCCCTCGCGACAATTGAGGGGCAACAGTTGATTCGTGTGACGTTTCCATTCAAGGGTGGTATTTGGAACTTGATTCCCGTAACCCAATTTGGTTCAGATTTTCTAAAAAATCTTACCAACACATTATAGGCAGTTTTTTCTAAAATTTTACTTTTTTTGTAGTTTGGGGCGTGCAGAAATTCAATTCATATTTGTAGGGCTGGCATTTTCTGTTCAGGTGCGATCATAAACCGCTCATTTCAGTTCTTGATAAAAAATACTCAGGCTGGTTGGGTCCATACGAGAATCATTATCAGCAAGGTATTACTTTTATTATTACCTACTTTCAGATCATTATTATTTTTGATGCTCGTCTGACTTAATTTGGCATAGTTTGGGTTTGTGGACCTACATATTCCATGTTGTGTTTTGCTATATTCAAATAACTCCAAGAATCTAGATCAGAAATTCAAAATGAGTTTTTATAAACGAATACCTAAGTAAAAAAAGAAGTGATTCATGTTTAAAAATAATTATGGTGAAAATACCCCAAACAATTTTTGAGTGTTCAATAGTGATCATCAATCAATTGAGTATTTTTGGTGGTTGCTCAGTAAAATCGCTACACCAGTATTTATTCAAATAGGTTGTCTAATCAGTTACTATTCCAATAAACCTAATAGCAACTTCACATAAATATACATTCTCAATCTCTTGAGACCATAATCAAAACAAATTCTCATATAAAAATATTTTATTTCAACAAAAATAAATACATTTGTCATCCATAAATTTAATAGTATAAAATAGTATGTATAATATTTACACCTAAATAACCCTAAAAATCTAAGAACATTTGGTATCTTTAAATTGGAATATGAAACCATTTTCAACAGTAACTCGAAATGGGAGATGCTCCCATACCTAAAAATACAAAAACTCGACCATAAACTGTTTTTTACGTCCATGTATCTCCGAATCGGAAAAAATACAACAGCTGCTCATGGTCGTTTCTCATAATATCATATTAACACTATGACGCTTAACCAAATGGCTTTTTTTCTGAGTAATGCGATCCTCGTCCTAAAAGATTACCGATGACTAAAAAATTTACCACCAGCTGAGCGCCAAAAGGCTGAACTACAAAAATTCGCTCGAAATGGAAAAATATTTGAACATGATAAGTTACTGCGAGTACAAAAAAGGTTTGAAGAAGGAATTTGTCTTTCAAAACTTGTTTTTTCTACAGAGAACAGCAAAATATGTGTTTTTTGTTGAGAGATACGTCTTTCATTATGAATAAAAGGTAAAACTGTTTCAATATTTATTTTAATTTCTATATATAGTGAGTTTCAAGAATTCATTCTGATCGTAAATTGCTCTCCAAACTCTTCATTCTTATAATTACGAGTTAGGAACAGTTTTCATTGACGAAGTCGCCAATACAATGACATTTAGAATTTCAAACAAAGTAATATAAATCAGGATGAAATACCGTGAAACTAACTATAGGGACACTTTCGTCAAAGAAAAAATAAACTCTGCATCTAGATGACGTTATTATTACTGTTATCTTCATTCAGATTAGTTTTTCTGAAATAGTTTTCAGTAAGATAACAGTAATAATAACGTATCAGTGATTTATATGAAGATGTAAGTGAACTAATGAATTTCATGGTTTTTGAGTTTTCCTAATAAAACTACAAATACTTTTATTTAGAAACTTTGAGGTAAAGAAGCCATCATGGAACATAAATACCAGGAATATTCAGCTGTTTCATTTCAAAGTATTTTGTCAAAATTTTAATTAATCTCAAGATAAAAAAAGTTGAAAGGATATAATGGTTTTTAGTACATGAAGTGCAAAAAGTATAGGTATCTACACTTTACGAATTTAAGCCTATGTCGTAGTTGAATAGTGGCATACATCATTCAACCTTTCATAAATAAACAGAAAATAATACCAATCAAGATACTGCTTTATAACAACGAAAGATATTTCTGTTGATAATTTCATTCTCAAGAAAAAGTAATTAACTGATAAATCAACATCCAATTAAAGATTCATGGAAAAGGTTCAGAGTTTAAAATTTAAAAATATTATATCCCTAAGATGAAATGTTCTTCAAAGAAAATATACAACTTCACTACAAATTATCAGAGTAATTAATGTCTGGCAATAATTTGCTTTTCATGTAGGTGTTCATGGATGAAATGCTAAGTTACTCAGCTTTTCTTGTAGCTAAAAACTCAACACTATCATTTCTTTGAAAAGACATTCATCCTAATGTATTTTTTTAATGTTGTCCGGAATAAGTACAATTTTCACAATATATATTATTTGGAAGAAGTATTAACATTTTTGGTAGGTATACAGTTCTGAAAAATAAACTGAACACTAAACCATACTTCCTTATTCTTTACATGAATCAAAACAAACATTACATTAAGTTTGAACAGAAAACCGAATCGACTTCCAATCTCTTCTATGAAATGTGTTGAAAAAAGTTTGAAATATTGTATTGTGGTAGTAGTGGGTGTGCGCCGCATTTGTCTAACTAATTTCTCAATAAATTGATAACCCAGAAAACTTAGATGGTAATTTTGAAGGAAATCGGTCAAAAACAACTTTTAGGTCAAAATATTGACTACTTTGAATAATGAAGGGAATCAGAAAAATATTGTATAAAGTCATATTGAATCCACCATTTTATCTTTCCTAAAAGTTATGTAAAATCGAAATTTATGACCTGTAATAGTAGCAGACAAAAACTGTGGAAAAACTTAACCATGATTTTTTTTATGTTCGATTTTCCCAAAATAGACACTATTCTATTGATTCTCTTAGACATTATCCATGAACAAACATAAAATAATTACAAATAAGCATACTATTAGATATTGAGGCCAGAAGAATCTTAATAATAAAAATAAAAAAATAGTAATAAATTTTTCATCGAATTTCAGGAGTTTAAACTTGCATTATTCAAAAATTAGGATACTTGAATCCTTTGACTGAAAAATGTAAAAGTAAAGGAACAAATCTTATTTTGAAAATGAAAAACAAGACTAGAGACGGAAAAGAACTGTAAAAATTGTTTATTTTTTAAATTTTCAGCTAGTATCCTGACTTCTTCAATTTATTCTGTAGTTTTCCTAACATTCATTCTTTCTATCAATTTCATTTATTTCAACCATCAACATTGTGAATTAGATAAAAAAAAGTAAAAACCCATCTTTATATTAGTTTGCGCTTCTCAACAAAGCGTCGGCTTATTTATATTCATTCAATTGAAGGCTAATTAGGAAATTCGTTATTGAATGTCAAGGCATGTTTACCTGGGATTAATTCCAACATATTTCAGGATAATGAGGGTTCTAATTTATATTAACTTTACCGAACGAGCTCAACTTTTAAATATTTGAATGAAAAAGGTTATATTTTTCAATATCTGATTTCATGCCTTGCAAATTCTAAACGTAGTATAATCACCCTATAACACTTAGCGAAAGAAAATTTAATTGAAAAACCCATGTTACAATTCTTCTGATGGACGCAAACTTTATTTTCAGGACTCATGAACTTTCTGATAATTAATTAATGACATCAACATATTAATTTATCATTTTCTGTTTGTTGTTAATTCAATTCATGAATATCTTCAATATTTGATGTTTTAGTGACAATAAATAAAACAACATTGTTTGGTGAAATCAAAATTAATAAAGATTTTCCTCACCTTCAAATTTATATGAACTGTCTGGAAATGGCTGGAAAACATTCATTTTTATCATTCAAAATGTACAGAAATGTCTAACAGTGGTTTAACTCAACAAAATTTGTTCTGGATCTGGACAGCTAAAAGAAAGATGGTAAAATAAAAAATAGAAGAAGCGTTTTCAATTATAAAGTGGTTTTAAAAAGAAAATAAACATGAATTTGAATAATTAAAATCATCATTACCATCATTATCTGTTTTTTTAATCACTATTACTCTATTGTTTGATATTTTTGAATTACTCTGATATAAATCTGTGTTAACTACGAGAAATAGTTACTTTTGGTGACATTTATTCATTGCTATATTATAACTCTCTGAAAATAATGTGTGTACATAAATCTATTCAAGAAATGGCGGCAGCAACTAAAAAATGCCTACACTTTTTGACGAAATATATCGAAAAAGCAGTACCCCTAGTTTACATTTCATTTTGAAAAAATTATGGTGAATTGGACGGTTTGGAAAAATAATGTAAGCTCTAAAATATGAAGATGGACACAAAATTTGTCACAAAAGATATACTAATCAACTTAATTATCATACGGACGTATTTTCTCCTGGACTATTTTTTCTTAGAGCAACCTCAACGTCAAATCAACGAAAAATCAGCAAAATACAAAAATAAAGTCAAATACAAATAAAGTCAACATCAAGTGACCATTCCTAATCGCAAAACTCTCGTTATAAAAATCAATCACAAACATTCTCCAGGACCTACAAAATCCCTTAAGTTAATATTGCAACAACCAGCGCTCCCTCAGAAAATATATACACAAATAATCCTACCAACTAACCCCTCATTCGAGGGTATTCCAGTCCCCTTCCATCCTCCACATGCTGAACGCCCTGGACAACTTCTCGTGGGCCGTATAAGAACAAACGTTTCCCAAAACGTCACTTTCACCGGGATTGTTCGGAGAAGACGTCGACAAGACGTGGTACAAAAAGTCTATATACCTAGCCGCAAGCTTGAGCGTCTGTATTTTGGACAACTTATCCGACGGTAGCGTCGGAATGCTCTTCCTTAAGCTGGCAAAGGCCTCGTTCAAGCTTTGCGTCCTTTGTCTCTCGCGCACGTTGGCCATGATCCTTTGTGTCTGCAGGTCCTCAAAGCTCTGCGGGGATTTCCGCCTAGCTTTAGTCTTCCCGAAGGAGTTTTCGTCATCCGATTCTAAACTCTTCCTCTTCCTGCCGATGTTTCTCGTTTTTAGCACTGCGGTCTCCTCAATGGGCTCGACCTTGATGAAGGAGGTGTCTGAGTACTCGTAGGCCTGGTTTCTGTCTGTGTAAGCAGGAGAAGGGAGCCTCCTTTCTGTGAACTCCTCGTAGTACCTCAGGTTATCGTTCTGGAACATTTTGAGGTCGTTCTGTTGGTGGTACGCGTACGGGTTGAAGGCACTATGAGAGTCATTGTGAGGTAAAACAGCCGGTAAGTATTTATCTGCCGAATTGGTCAGGTCCATCAACCTAGTCTGACCATACCCTTCGTAGTCGGGAGAGGAATTTGGGGTGAGCTGCCCGTATACGGGGGACGAAGTACCACTGCGGGCTTCGAACATCTTTCCCATAAAAAATCACTGAACTTCACTTAATTATTCACTCGACATTCGGAGATGACGTGACACGTCTAATCCTGGCAAGGATACGTTACTGTGTAGTTTGGTTTCCGATATTCGTACGAAAACTTAAGATAGCTTAGCCCGCTCCCAGCCAATTACAGGAAAGGAACGTCCCTACCCGGGAGATGAGTCCTTTTCCGTCTCTCTCTTGTCTACCGGGCGCCCTTTCATATCTCTCTCTCGCTGATTTGCATAGAGTATCATCCCAGCGATGCTCTTCATCTCATCGACTGTCTCTGTTTATTTCATTGATGTTTCGCAGAGTCTAGACGTTTTGCTTTAGTTTGTAATTGGAGTTTTTTAATTATCGAGATTCTGAAATAACTTCATAATATGGAAAATTAATGAAGGAGGTTGTATTTATAAACGTTTCGGTCGAACGTTGAAAGATATCACGAAGCCATTTTATGGCTTTTAATTATTAGTTCCTTGTGAAGTGGAACTTCCGTGAAGCGTGGTGAGTTTTGTCTGTAAAAATAATCAGTTGTACCCACTATAATTAGTCTTTGTTGCCAGATTTGCGCTTCAAAGCGCCTTAGCTCAAAATAGTGTTTAGAATTTAAGCACTTGTGTATGGGAATGATTATAAGCCACCTGTGCTCAAAATTCAACATAAATTAAATACAATTTCATCTGTCATTGTTGAGTAATGCCAAAGTGTATTCTAACAACTTCTGAAGCGAATATTATCTTATGAGAAAAAACCAAAACATTTTTTAATCCAATTTATATACTAAAAATTATTGTGCCTCTCTGAGTTTCACCAAATAAATAAAATGAGTACATATTTCCAGATTATCATCGATAACACATTTTTTCATTAGTTACAATTTTTTAATATTTTTACTTCACTTTTTAAAATCATCCATTAATTATTAATCATATTTATTTGGCTTTCAATTAATTATTTAAATATTAATATAGTAAAAAAATGAGGAACTTAATCAAAATTTTTCAATTATATTTGTGGGAATCAAATGCAGAATAAAGGCAGACAGTCCTTAAGGTGTGTAAAACGAATATATTTTTTGTAATATTCTGTTCTTTCTATTTTTTGTAGCACGTTGCTGACCTTCATTTTATAACTTGATTCATTGGATTCCAATTGGCTTTTCGCCCTGAGTATTTATCTCAACTTTTAGACAGCTTTTGAAATTTTTGAAAGTATTTTCTACTTCTATTTTTATAGAATAACGGAAATTTTCAAGTCTAATAAACCGAAATCGGTGGTAACAAATATTAAACTTAGTAGAAATTAGACAAAAGTTATTTCCTTTATTCCATATTCAATATGAATTTTTACAAAATAAATAGGTCATTAATCGAACAGGATAGTTTTTACCAGACTGGTCATGGAAAATTAAAAAAAAATGTACTTCCAAGTATTTCCATTTATATAATACCCTGCTACTTTTATGTCCATTCTGAATGTTTCTTCCTAGAGTACATGATTATTTCACCCCCAAAATTCGTGAAATCTTTCAAATTTTTCAAAAATAGTGTAGATTTTACAAATAAAAGTTGGGTTCTTCCAGCAATTGATAGATATGCCCTGTTCTCTATCTGGATAGGATTTTAATACAGTAATGTTTTTATGGAAATTTTAGAATATTCCCAAGGAATTCAGTTTTTGAGAGAGAGAGAGAGAGAGAAAGAGAGAGAGAGAGCAGGTTATCTAGCTTCACAGTAGGAGGTTTTCACAAGAGTAGTTTCAGCTACAAAATACTCAGAATATCTCCAGCTTTCTATATCTATAAGTAGACAAACATATTTCACACACAAATTCCGTTGTACTAATTTTCTAAAGAAAGGTCTAGTAGATTTTTCTCTTAGGAACAAATAATCTATTATCTTCAGCAATTGATGAAGTGAGGGTATAGCGTTTTTTCTGAAAGGTTCAAACATACTAATCCTTGATGATACCAATATTTGTATGATGAAGATATAGATTTTATTAACATTTGAAAACACTCTCGATGAATCTGTGCCATAAGAGACCCTCGTCTAATGGCAATTACCGATATTATTATATGAACAGAATCAAAAAAATACGAAATATGTTACTAAGATATCTATACTATAAAGAAAAACATTGTTGGCCGGATTACACAAAAGTCAGATCAATGGATTTGATACAGCATTTCAAAATATCATCTATTTATATTGGACGGGATGTAACACAAATAATGTTTTATACAAGGTGATGAACAATAATATTACAGATATAAAAATACTCCGAACTCATAGATTTTAATGTTCCTCAGTATCCTACAAGAAGTCCAATCCTTTTTAAACTACCCAAGGCAAGTAAAAATATAACTGCTCTGAGTCCTTTCTCAACCATGCTTCGTAAAGCAAATGAAATTAATGTTTAAAAAAATTTAGATTTCAGTAATTCTTTCTCAAGTTTCAGATATGATGTTATTAATTATTTATTAGAAATATGAATGTGATCGTAGAGAATAAGTTTGAAAATGAGTTTTTCAGTGTATATGTATAGAAGTAAGCTCACACAATTAATTTGTAAAGAATTTCCATGTATAATTAGGCTGTTAAGTCTGTATGGAAGACGAAATAAAATAAAATAAAATAAAATAGTGATTTAATCAGATATATATTCTATATCACCTGAAGAATATGAATTAATGATAAAGCCCTTGCGCCCTAATAAGTGTTGTTATTAGTAAATTATAATTAGTGTGCGAATTTAAATGGCTACTTCAGATTTCTCTCCGGTAAAATGAATGAGCAAATATGCTACTTCTGTTCACGAAAAAATTATTATTCTCAATGTATATGACGCTCTCATACAACAAAATCCTTCGTATACCTTTGATGGTGGACATGTAGGTATTCGCAAATGACGGGAGTTTCAAAATCATCCATATGTAAATTCAAGAATGAGAAAAAAAATGAAGCTGTGTAATCACAGGAAGGAAAACTGTGCCTGTCGACTAGTTATTCTGAAGAAGGAAAAACAAACTCTGGAGTTCCTCGAAGCTACGACATGGAATCACTTTCTGGGGTGCATGTACGTTTTCCTTGTAAAGCATAACCACGAAATTCTTGCAGACCACTGTTGAAGGAAAAGAAAATCCACATTTTTATTCTTATTATTGAAACTATATATGTAAAACATTAAAATCGGTATTCAATTGATGCAAACGCCACTCACCAAAAAACACTTTGATTTGCCAATTCCAAAATATTCCCTTATTAAAATCTATTTCATTTATAATGAGTTGAAAATATTCAATCACCTTCTATTCCTTCTGAATGGAAGGTGATTTCGCGTAATGAATATTGAAAACTTTTCAAATAAATTCTTATTGACTGTTTTCGTAAAAGTTTTGTATTCTGCTATGTGAATACAAATTGCGTTTGTTGTCTTCTTCTGTCCTTTTTTGTTGTTTGCTCTGTTTCATCCACTCTTGATATCAAAATCTCATAGTGCCTGTTCCCACAGGAACCAGTGACCCCCCTCAAAGCGCACACCGTCATCTCTTTTTCCCTAACGGATTCCCAGAATCCCAGAATACATCATACTCATCTCCAAAGCATCACCCGTCCGACAGCCGCCATAAATTCCTGCCGTGCAGGTGCCCGTGACGTTTACAAGCTTTTTTCGGTCGCCATCAGACTTTTTTAATTGATCCGGGATACGCGTAACGACTGATTCGATAGTTTTTTTTAAGCTACGGTGGTTCGCGTTGAAAGCACCCTCTCCGAGATGTTCTCCAGTAAGTGTTAGAGTGAGATAAGAAAGATAGATAGGCTTCGAGGGGACTTTCAGAGAGGGTGACAGCCGGGGAGGTAGACTTGAGTTATGGCCGCACGAGGGTGCGTGTAATTTAGAGAGATCCCGATTCTGTCGATGAAGGAGTGTCCGAAGATATTCATTCATAAGAGAGTTGAAAATTTGTAAGGAGGAAAGCAAATAATTTCAGAACAGACTGAAAATAAAAGTCCTCTTGAAAAAGCTACTTTCATATAAACACTGAATTATACAAAAATCATTTTCAGTTTATACATTCGTTTTGATACAAATTCATCCGATTCATTACTTAGTAAGTGAATGAGTAAGACTTTATTTCCTTTATGACAAAATGGTTTGTATAGGATTAGTCAATGTCAATCTTTTCAAACAATCGTATACCGTTTCTTCCCCTTTTCAACTAACCTCTGATATTGATAATAATCACTTTCTTGACATATCAAGCTTCAGTGAAAACGAAGTATACGAGGCACTAAGGTCGCTCAAGCCTAAAAAGACCACTGGTCCAGATGGCATTCCAGCTCTCATCCTAAAAGATTGTGCACTTGTCCTCTATCTATACTACTTAATATCTGCTTTTGATCGGCTACAATACCAAGGATCTGGAAATCATCAAAAGTCTGTTCATTTTCAAGAAATGAGATAGACGAGATATTTAAAATTATCGGCCTATCTCTCTTATTT
>WOGO01004268.1:848-13431 GCA_015342085.1 Leptinotarsa defecta | reverse complement strand
AACTATTCAAGTAAATACAACAAATTAGGTATCATTGGAAAGAGAATTTTGTGCCCTTTCAAATGATATATCACTCGACTCCACTTTCCATTTAAAATTTTAGGGTTGTTACTCACCCTCGCTAGGGGGTTGAAGGCACAGGTAGAAAAATACATCTGAAATATGTCCCCCTCAAAAGCAAAATTGACCTGTCCGAGCATTTTTGCGTTGAGTTACAAAAAAAGGAGAAAAGCAAGGTGCATACTTTTCGTTGGACCACTCTGTATATACTGAACACATGAATCAAATGGCTATGGAAGATTACAATACTCAAATCAGGGAGGAGTTTTTAGGTTTGAAAAACTTATCTCTACTGAATTAAAGTAATAATACCCATGAAAAAATAAAAATCTGACTTATTCTGGTAACAGATACAACTAGCAGATAATATTTGTTCACATTTTCGAACAAGTAAGTTTTGCAAAAATATCTACAAGTTTGTGTTTTACGATCTTCAAGCCTTTTGAATCATTTTTTTTTCAAATGACATACAAATCATATTTAGATGAGAGCTATTCGAAGTCAATGAAACTATTGAAAAGAATCAGAAGTTTTGAGAGTTTTGCAAGAGAAGCTCATACAGATATTCTCGATGAAGAATAATTTTCTCGCCTTGAATATAACAATTGTAACTCTTTCAATTCGGAATATTGCGAAAACTCGAGCGACCTGAATAACTCTGACTACTCATGTGGATTCTAAAATCTATGCCTGGGAAAATTAATTTAGTGATATTTCAGCTTGACCGAACATTTTAGCAAATACACGAAAATTATAAACGCCGAAAGTTTTTCTTCAGACAAAACAAGACGTCGAAGTGAAACATAGTCCAAATGGTGAATGCTGCGCAAGCAAAACAAAACACTTTCCTAGTTCTCGTAACGTTGAACGAAATTGTTAATTGGCAATTTCGAACAGGGTCCACATATACGATATAAAGGTCTAATTGTATGATCCCGTTGAAATCCTTGTAACGAACGATTATACAAGGCCAGTTAATTAGCTGATGGTAGCCTCGATGTTCACCGCGGTGTATTATGCCCGGCGATTTATAGTTTACATTCCTCCACCGACATTCTGCCTACCAGTTGACAGCGATATATGGGATTAGCCTATCATTTCGATATCGATTTGAATGTTGAAATGTATAATATGTCAGGATGTTGTTTTTGAATATTATTTTTATATTGAACTGAAACAGATTTTTAAAAACAGGAAATTAAGTCAGAACTTCATTGTGCGAGATTTCTACTGGACATTTTACAAAACCGCAACACATGATTAGCTATACAATTGCTTCCTTAAACGTTTTCATACTGACTAAATTGTACCCAATTTTTGCATTATATACAATTTGAATCATGTGACCTTTTACCTATTTAATGACTAATAATTTCACCTAAGTTCAGGTCAAAAGTGAATTTTTTCGACCAACTCATTAAATGCACATGTCATAAACTAATAACCGATTTCCACGTCGGAAAACAGAATCAGGAGAGGAAAGGAATTCAATTCTATTTGGCCACTTAGAAAATTCTCAATTCTATCAATCCCTAAACCTTTCAAAGAATTTAGTTTCAAACCTCTCTCTTCCAAATGTGATAATTCATAATCATAGTTGAACTCATATCCCGATGATGAAAAATGATTTTCAAATGTGGAGTGGATCTCCACGATTAAGAAACTACTTCCATGTTATTTTATTCTTTTGGTAAATGTTCTCTACGTTTGGCCAATATGAAGTTTTGGGTACGAACCACAAGTCAAATTATACGTGGTTTCTTGAAAAATAACATGAATTTTGATTTTTCACAAAAAAATATTCATTTCTCTACTAATTTCCATTTCGTCCCCTTCAAAGTAGTACCCTTCAGATATAATACACTTGTGACAGCGTTTTCCCCAATCCTCAAAACACTTTTTTGTATCAAAATGCTGTTTTTTTCATTAGTTGGGAAAGGGATAAACATTTTTTTCGTACATGAAGAACTTAGTTTTTGCCAATGTTTCGGACTTTATTGAAACTATCATCAGATCTTTATAATGAAATAATTATATAAGGTATACATGCCAATACATATTACAAATTAATATAGTTTTCACAAATCTCATATTTTGTAAAGAAAACAAACAGGTGGACTTATCAAACATTATTTTATCCATGTTAAAAAAAATGTTGAAAATATATATACATACAACATGAGTACGAAATCAAACGAATATAAGGACTTACTACATGAAACTCATATGACCACAGACACATTAAAAAGGAATAAGTTTTCAAGGAAGGCAAATTGATTACAATTGGACATTTTGTGTATCATTTTTAAAAATTATAAAAGATTCAAAGATATCAGAGTACACAGGATGTTGGAAACTTCTTTGTACTGAACGGTTAAGGAATCCGATTTAATAAATTGAAATGAGTACTGTTCAATCCTTCTAGGTCTCTTCTAGTGTTGACACTTTTTTGTTAGGTAAACAGTCGTTTACCTAATGAAGGTTAAACATCTATAATTTTAGGGTTCGCAAAGTCAAATCTGTGATTGTTTTCTCTTGTGTGCTCAACGAATGCTGTTGGATTGGCAACATTCAACTTCCTTGTATATATTTCAGACAACCTGCTCTTCAGGTAACGTCACGTTTGTCCTACATAACATATTGGATAATCCTTGCAATTGATTTTATAATTGACGTTTGATTGCATATTTATAAATATGCAAAGATAAATCATCTACGAAAAAATCTTTGATTCCTTTCCCAACTAATAAAAACAGTATTTGAAAATATTATTTGGATCACCAAACCTCACAAACATTTTTATATGTCTCTGAGCTATCCCAGAGATTTGGTTTTTATGTCCTCAATTGTCACAAAACGCCGTCCATTCATGGGTCTCTGCAATCTTGAGAATGGAAAAAAATCGCAGGGGCCAAATCTGATGTATACGGTGGCTGAGGCTTGATTATAGCGTTGTTTTCGTCAGAAACAAGCAATGACGAGTGAGCAGGAGCATTACCATGATGCAAAAGCCATGAATTGTTTTTCCACTATACCGGAAATTTTCTCTGTATTGCTTTTCGCAAGTGGCGCATAACTTCAAAATGATAATCCTTAATGACTGTACGACCGTATGGCAAGAACTCCTGATGCACTACGCCACAATAATCGAAGAAAACAGTGAGCAGAACCTTGACATTTGATGGAATTTGACGTGCTTTTTTTGGTCTTGGCTCTAGCGGGGTTCATCGGAACGATATGATTATGGTTTCGATGTCATAATCACATACCCATGATTCGTCACCAGTTATGACCTTTTCAAGCAAATCTGGATTGTTGACGTAATGCACATACCACAATTTTTGTGGTCAAAATTCTGCATTTTCGAAATGAACTTCGCCGACACACGCTTACTGCCCAGAATTTTCGGAAAAATTTCATGACATGATTCTCAATATATTCATCAGTTGTTGGTGTGCTGGGGTGTCCAGGGCGAGCGACATCATTCACATCATCTCAACCCTCCATAAAAAGCTTGTACCACTTGTAAACATTTTTCTGATTTAGAGTACCTATAACCACCGTATGCCACTGTCAATATTTGATGTGAGTACTAAATTTCATCCTCTGCACATAATTTGATGCAAATTCTTTGATCCATGTTTTTCGATAGCAGAAAATCACGAAACACTTCTCACTTTTCAGTCTTTAACCAACGAACTGGACATTATAAGTAGCTGAAACTATGTACATATGTTTGAGACGAGTGTACAATATGAATAAAATAAAAAAATCGCTAATCGTATAAACATAGCCCGCGAAATTTGAACATTCACCCTATTTTTCTAATAGACCTAGTACACTCCTGACCTATCTGACACTGAAGTTTTGTTCATCTCAGTTGTTTGTAAAAACCAGTCTCATGTTCTTTTATTCTTTGGCCAATATGAAGTTATATACTCCTAATCTATCCGACATTAAAGGTTTGTTTTCATTTTTTTTCCAGTTCATCTGATAGGCTCTCCTGGAAATTCAATATTCAAAACTTTGGCTCCTCTTGAATCGAGCGTCAAAAATTATTGACACTAAAACCAAGTGGAAGATATCTGTGCTCATGATACCCATAGAATTATGGGGCCCAGTTTATTTCTATCCTTTTTTCATATACATTTAACGATATCTATGTGGTATACCCTCATAGAATAGTATAGACTAACGAGTTATGAAGCAGCACACTGTTAGTAAAAAATGCTCCCATTTTTGAACTACAGAGAGAACTGAGGAGTTTTGGTTTAGAATTATTTATAACTTTGCTTTTCAACGTACGATTCTCACTTTATTGTTTTTCATTGTCATTGCTAAATTGGTGTTGACAATTACTTCATCTACAATGAATTATACTTCGATAGCCACGTCCTTGGGATCACAAAGGTGGTTGTTCGCGTCTGCCCGACCCCGTGCGTAATGTTTGAAATCTTGCAAAAACTTATCAGTACCACTGAAAGCCTGATATCTGAGGTCTGCTTCGAGTCATTTTAGTTCTTACGTTTGAACTGTGTGTGTGAGTGTTGGAAATCGTGTAAATAGTGCAATATGGTTGAAAAAAATAACAGAAGCTTTATATTTTATGAAGAGGAAGGTGAAGAAAATAGAAAGGAGAATGAGAGACTTAACAAGCAGTGAGTAATAATTCACAAACTTTTAGGGGACGGATTCCACTACAAAAATACAGTGTGTAAACTTATAATGCATTCCAATTTAATTTCGAAAAACGACTCACTGATTTCACTTTCCCTCCGAAAATGATTGAATATATTCATTTTCATTCCGAAAATGACTGAATAATTCCATTTTCACTTCGGAAATGATTGAATGGTTCCATTTTAATTCCTAAAATGACAGATTAGTTTCATTTTCACAGTAATTTTCATTCCGAAAATGACTAAATAATTTAGTTTTCACTTCAATAATGACCGACTCATCTCATTTTCACTCCGAAAATGATTGAATATTCTCATTTTCATTCCGAAAATGACAGAGTCATTTCATTTTCACTTCGAAAATGATCGACTGATCTCATTTTCACTTGGGAAATGATCAAATGGTTTCATTTTCACTCCGAAAATGATTGGAAATTTTCATTTTCCCTCAGAGAATGGAAAATGATAAACTGATCTCATTTTCTCCCCAAAAATGATTGGAAATTTCCATTTTTATTTCGAGAATGACTGAATAATTTCATTTTCACTTCGGAAACCGACTTACCCCTCATTTCTACGGAGAAAATCAAATGGAGACAACATATTTATTTTCAATAGTATCTGTATGACAATAAAGTTACCGGAAGAAAAAATGAAAACGTGTTTAAATATAATGAAACACTGCTCGAGTAATTGAGTTTCTTCAATTCGTTTTCATCACCGAGTTGATTGCCACTCTCATTTTAATCTGCCAAGCAAAAAAATATGGCTGGGGGCATACCAAAATATTAGAAAGGAAAAAACTTTCAAGTTTTAAAAATATCAATGATCAATTTGCTTGTTTCATAATTGAAAAAAATGTGAGCCTTCACGATACGCCTGGCAGAGGTGAAACGTCAATAATAGTATTTTGTGACTTCTTTGATTATTTCTGGGTACTGAAATGATTATAAAAAATATATGTGTGAAATATATATGGAAAAAAAAATGTAGCTTCAATGTACTAGTGAACATAGATGGTTATTGCAATATATTACTGAAGATCTTAAATTATAAATATCGATGATAAAAGTTTCGATATAAATTCCACCATCATTGGATAATTGATTAATTGAATTATTTTTTGATGTTCATAAAAAAATATTTCGTGCGCTACTTGCTATCAGCTGTTTTTCAGTCAGTCTTCATGAAATTTATTCTTCTTCATTACTACTGACCATTGAGACAGACCAAATATACACGGTCTTAATGGACAGATAAATGCACGCTTTCATCATAAAATATAAAATATAATTTATTTTTGAATATTTTCAAAAATTATTTATTCAGTAAAACACAGGGTATGTATACTGAAGTAAACACAGTTGTGTACAGTATAGGTATCCAAGCAGCGGGAAGATAAACGCACAGTCGCTTGCGCATGGTGGCTCGTCGCCACGGCATGCATCGCCACTCCAGCAATCGGTTTTATGTTTCACATCGAGAATGTCAGAAATTTATTTCATGACACGAATATTTGGAATCGATGTATTGGTACGGATGCTTTCATTTTAGACCTGAAGAATTATTAATTGTATGCCTTTCCACTTTTTCTATCACAAGTAGAACACCCATCAAATTCAGCTGAGGGCACTTTGGTCTTGCCTATGTAGCCTTGGTTTCCATCAATCGAGAAACTTACAATTTCAAATATCATGATAGTGAAACCTGCCGAATTTTTACTTCTCTCTGCTTCCAGGATTCGTCATTCATTGAGAAAAACATCCGGGGTGCTGCCAAATTATCCGGCAAGCGTAATTATTGAAAGGAGAACCAGAAGGTTGACGGGAACGATTCTTGTTTCTCACAGTTCAGCTGCTCAGAAACAGTATAATACCACTTGGCCATTTTATGTCCGCTTGAAATGGTAAAATGGTAGACCTGGACCAGTTATGTAGCAGCACACTATTATTGTGAAATGCTTCATTTTTAACTATAGATGAAAGTTGTCATCTGAGTATTTTTGGTTAACAATCATGTTTTACTTTGCTTTTCAACGTACGATAACCACGTCTTTGGGATCACAAAGTTGTTCGCGTCAGCCCGACTCTTTGCGTATACACGATATACATTTAAAACATTTCCTATATGAGCGTATGTAATTCTCTTGAATGTAAATTCCCAGAGCACTTGCGATAATGTATTGGTGTGTGGGGATGATTAGTTGGGTTGCATGTTGATTGACAAACCGTTTTGAACAGTTGCCTGGGGAGAAGATACCGCGTGTTTGAAACATTTTTCGTAATTCAGAATTTTACACCCAAAACAGAAAAAATGACAGTATTTAAAAGCAGTATATTGAGAAAAAATGAGAATTTTCAACTGCTATAGGTTTTCACCTGTTAGATGTAATGATACACTTGTTTTTTCGTTACACTAACACGTTTTTCATCACCACATTTTTCTCTACATCATTCAACATTCGCACATATGAATATTGTGAATGAGTACGTTATTATATTAAATGAATAAAAGCAGAGTGGTAACATTCTGGAATTCAGGAACCGTAATTAACTAAGGAATCTGAATGGATTGAGAAGGGAATTTATTTTTCATAGAAAAGAGTATCCATCGGGAAAAAGCTTTATGGCATGAGGAGAAATGAAAGTAATTATCTTCAAATAAAACATTTTTACAAAGATTGTTTATAATGTACAGGAGTTTTTTTTATACAAATTGGAGAAAAAATCCCATTAGGAGTGATTTTTTTCAAGCATATGGAAATTTTTCTATTGAGCTTTCACGCAAAAAACTGAAATTGAAACAGATATTATTTTAAATGGACCCCCGGGAGTTCCATACTCATTTTCTTGTAGAAAATAATCATTTCATGTCACCGAAAGGGACACTTTTGCTTCTGTCACCATCAACTTCTGGTCAGTGATATATAGAATAATTCAAGACGTACCGCAAATGTGTCTGTGGTACGGATATGAAATGTAGAAAAATTAGTACGGTAGATAAGTCTGGAATGTGATGAAAATAAAAAACACAGAGATAACCTATACAAAGAACTGAAAAGAGAAAATATGACGTAACCAATAAGATTGGAAGAACTTCTAGTCAATAAAAATAATACAAATCTTTACAAAATTCTTTTTGAAAAAAGATACAAAAAAGTGAATTTAGGAATAAAATTCCACTTTTCAGTGCGTTTGTATACTTTATATATTGTAGAAAAAAAATTAACAGAACTATCAGCTAGCTTTTAAGTCGCGTGCTGTTACGTTCCAAACGAATGAAAATCCGTTTGTATAGTACAATGTGGAGCGAACAATTTCAAAAAAGAAAATGTTTTAAAAAAATGAAACAGAAAGGAATAAAAAAAGACAAACAACTTGGAAATATTGTAGAAATTTTACATGTTAAAATAGGCAAATTGGTTATACCAACGCCATTTGAACTCAATACATACACACACACATATCTGGGCAAAAAATGAGTGTTTCGTAGTTCAACGATATATAAAAAAATGCTGAAAAGTAGTTGAAGAAACGTGTTTTCGCCAAAATCTTTTAGAGATCCACCAGAAAGTTGATAGTATTCATGAAATATCATTCAATACCCTTTCATATACTACTTCTTGTAGCATTCTTATGTATGATATCTGTTTCAATTCCTCAATAGTTTGAAGTACTAGCTGGATAGGAAAACGTGATTTTCGTATTATGCAATGTTCAAATGTTTGAAAGTCAAGAAATTTCGGATGGTCCTTTTCTTGTAGTTTCTATCTGGAAAAAACAATATTTATTGAGTTTACAGTGAAGTTAATTACCTTTTTCTGTCATTTGTATAGTTCCCATATTTTTTTAATGATCACTGAGAAAGTTAAAGTCGAAAAGCTTTCTACCAAAAATCATCCTTTCATTTGATTTTTCATTTTTGAAATTTTCACAAAAATTTTCCTATTCAGCTTGTATGCAACAAACTTGTTATGGAATTGAAACTAATGTCATTTATTGAAATGGACCCCTGGAAGTTCCACACTCATTTTCTTGCAGAAAATTAGCATTTCCTGTCACCGTAAGTGACACTTTTGTTTTGGACATGGTCAACTTCTCATAAGATAATTCACGGAATAACACAGAAGTGTCTCTGGTACAGATATGAAATTGATAGAAACTTCATCAGATCAATCGGCAGAATGTGATCTAGACATGTGATGTACCCAGAACAGGAATCCAAAATAGGATTAGCTGAAAATTCAAATCGCCCATGTGGAAAAACTGTTACATTGGATCGTCTGATTCTGGAATGTATTGTCAAAAAAAAACATGTATATTACCTATAAAAAGAAATAAAAAGTGAAAATATGATGTGATTTATAAGATTGGAAGAACTTCTAGCCAATAAAAACAATACAAAATTAATTTAGGAATATAATTTTAGTTTTCAGTGAGTTTGTATACTCTATATATTGTAGAATAGAACTAACGGAACTACCATCTAGCTTATAAGTCGCGTTCTGTCACGTTCCAAACGAATGTAAATTCGTTTGTGTAGTCTGATGTGAAGATAAGAAAATACAGAAAGAAGAAAAAAACAAAAGGAAAAAATAAACAATAGAAAAAAAAAGAAAAAATTGAATGAAAAGAACTAAATGTGTATTCATGTCAATTCTTACATAATGTTGGAAAAAATTAAAAAATGAATGAAAAAAAAAACAGAAATACTGAGAGAAAAAAAAAAAAGAGAAAAACAACTCATTAAGATTAACCAAATACTAATCTTTAGAAATAAGGAAGACTGTATTATGCATCTTAGAAATATTAAAATCATGTGAACATTTCATATGTTGAAATAATCTTGGTTATACTATTGGTTACACCGTTGGTTATACCAACGGCATTTGAATTCATTACACACACACACACACATGACAATTCGTGAAAATATTCGTAGGTTAGTTAAGTTAACTCAGACAAGAAATGGATGTTTTGTCCTCCAATGTTACATGGAAAAGTGCTGAAAAGGAGTTGTTTTCGCCAAAATCTTCTAGAGGTGCACCATTAGAATGAGAGTATTCATGAAATTTTATTCAATACTCTTTCATATTCTACTTCTTGTAGCTTTCTTCTGTATGATATCTGTTTCAATTTTTCAATGAATGTTTGAAGCGCAAGTTGAATAGGAAAAAAATGATTTCCGTAATATGCAATGTTTGAAAGTCAAGTAATTTCGGATGGTCTTTTTCTTCTAGTTCCTATCTAAAAGTACAATATGTATAGATTTCATAGTGAATTAATTACATTTTTCTGTCCTTGAGGAATTTCCCATATTGTTTGTATGATGACGAAGAAAAAGAAGGTCAAGAAGCTTTCATTTAATTTCTCATTTATGAAGTTTATTAAATTTTCTTTCGGGCAAATCAACATCGAATTACAAGAATATTTTTCTATTCAGCTTGTATGCAATGTATGAAATTGAAACTGATATCAATTATTGAAATGGACCCCTGAAAGTTCCACACTCATTTTCTTGCAAAACCGAAAGAGACACTTTTGCTTTTGTCACGATATATTTCTGGTCACCGCAAGGGTATCCGTGGTACAGCTATGAAATTATACAGGTAAATATACAGATGATTAGCTGAAAATCCAAATTGCTCATTTAATTCTAGAATGTGAAGAGATAACCTATACAAAGAACTGAAAAGTGAAAATGTGATGTAACCAATAAGGTTGGAAGAACTTCTAGTCGATAGAAACAATACAAATCGAATATATCCAAAAAGTTAATTCGTAAATAGGATTTAACTTTTCAGTGAATTTGTATACCCTATATATTGTAGACTAAAACTAACAGGACTACCAGCTAGCTTATGATTCTCGTGCTGTCACGTTCCAAACAAATGAAAATTCGCTTGTATAATGCAATGTGAAAATAATAAAAAAGAAAGAATGAAAAAAAACGAAAAAAATAATAACAATAGAAAAAAGAGAAAAAAAATGTATACATGTCTATTCTCAAATAACTCCTTTATAGAACAAGAAATTCCAAAAAAGAGGATATGTTGAAGAATTGTTGAAAAAAAAATTAAAAAAATTTAAAAAAAATTGAAAAGAAAATAAAAAAAATATAAAAAAAGGTTCAGTAAGGAGAAAAAAGACTAACCAAATGGTGAACTTTAGAAGTAAGAAAGAGTCTATTATGCATTTTGACGAATTGATTATATCAGCGCTATTTGAACTCATGTTACATACACATACGCATGTCAGTTCGTGAAAACATTTGTAGATTATATACTACAATGCCCTAATAGTATGCATTGAATTTTCAGAAATATTATTGCATCAAAACGAAAACATTAGTGTCAAAGTTGTGTCAGTTATTCTAAGAATTCACTGCCTACTATTTTGGAATTATTATATAGTTGATTTGGGCAAGAAATGAGTGTTTCGTCCTTCAATGTTATATAAACAATTGCTAAAGAGTTGAAGATAGGCGTAAAGGCATATACTACTTCGCGCAACGTTCTTCTGTACGATATCTGTTTCAGTTCTTCATTGAATGTTTGGAGACAAGCTAAATAGGAAAAAGTGATATCCGTATTTTGCAATCTTCACATGTTTGAAAGTCATGTTATTCCGGGTGTTCTTTTTTTCTAGTTTTTATTTGAAAAAAAACGGGTACGTACACAAAATTAGTATCATCATTTTTGAGCCACGTGTCACATAAAAAAGAATATTATCGCACAGTAAACACTGAGCTCTGTCCGACGAGAGAGGAAGAGCCTGCCTTCCGCTGACGTATGCGTCAGAGAAAAATAAGCCAGACAGACTGGCGCTGTAATACGTTAGATAACATGAGAGGTTATTTTGTCTATCATTCTGAAATTTCACATATTTTTGTATGATGACGGAAAAGAAGAAAGTCATTTTATTCAGTTTCTCATTCATGAAACCTAACAAAGTCACTTCTCATTTCTTATGCATTTTTGTATATTCAATTACTGATATAACTTCTGTCTGAACCGAATATAACATTCTGAAACAAAACATAATTCACAACAAATATACTTTTAGCTAGTTAATATAATTTATAAGTAGATAGCAATTCATATTTTACCGAGAATATTACTGGGTTCCATTCCATCTGTGATCATGGGAAAATAAGTGAAAGTTACAACGAAAGCCTGTTGGATAACATGAGTTGTTCATCTCACTTATTGAATCAACTGCTATATGAACGATGATTCGATTCCAACTGTAGGAATATCGTCCGAACCATGGTAGGAATTGTACGGTAAAAAGTAAATTTTTGTTTACGCTCATCTCGTACACGTTCCAACTTTTGGGAGTTGGTAAGGAAGCGATAGAAAAAATAGTTATTTATCATACAAGGAAAGAAAGTATTAGATTTTAGTTCTAGGTTGTGTTGTCTCACGACGCGAAGCGGAGGGAGACAAAAAACCGAGAGCTATAATATGATATTTTTCTCGTGTATAATACATAATTTTTTTCTGTGACGGGAAAAACGACGATTTAGTATTGAAAAAAACATAGTATTACAATATGTTGAAGTCAGAAAATTATCTATTTTTTAAGCAGGTAGACTGTTGTACTTATAGTGTTTCTAGGAAACCAATCAATAGAAAATCAAATATCTGTCAATTTAATTCAGTTATTTGATTCAAAAATTGCGAACTTAGTGGTCAGTAGCTATTTTGAAAAATGTCTAATTGTGAGTTTTCTCTGACTCCATCGGAGTTAGTAGAAGCTGCGAAAGTAGCGTCACAAAAATTATTGCCAGCTAAATCGCGGAAAATTTATAAAACCGCGTATTCGAGATTCATGGAATGGAAG
>WOGO01004267.1:0-13433 GCA_015342085.1 Leptinotarsa defecta | reverse complement strand
GAAAATACTGGGTATCAAGTTAATGAACGGCAGGTCATTTTTATGCTCAGCAGCAGATTTTCTGTCAGTACCTAGATTGAATTTTAACTCTCAAACAGTAGAAAAGTAGCTCAAGAGCCAAATCAGCAGAATTACTGCAAAAACAGACCCGACAACACTGAACACGGCGCTCATCTCGTGCGATTGCTTCTTCATCTACAATAGATTGATCTGAAATATTCCGTAGTCTAATAGTATTTCGTCTTCGTTGTGGAAGATTCGATTTTCTCGCTCGCGGTATTTGTATATATTAGATTTATCGGCAGAAAACTGGAAACATATTTTTCCAATTAGGTCTGTTGTTTTTTATGTCTCAATCAAGAAGATATAGTAACTTTGAATAAATCCCAAACATCTCTATACCAATTATTATATTTGTCTCACTATAAAAGTCATGATTTACTGCTTGTGTCACTTCATTTCTCTCGATCAGAAAATGCTCATTTCAGAATCCCAAACATAAAACAACCGGTTTGAAGCATCCACATAAATAAAAAAAAAATTTGGCTCGCCTTTCCAAATACGGTCGTTCTAAAGTGAAATTGTAGAATATATTTGTCACCCACTCAAAAATCCGTTTACGTCACCGGTGTATTTGGTTTTTAATAGATACCAAATTGTTTAGAAGTGTTACGCAAAATAGTTGGAAATAACAGACACATATATGCACAAGTGAATGCATTTATCATGTAACAGTTATTATGTAGAATAATATGAATGCAATTGTGATGTAATTCAAGATTTTCCTGGCTATAACTCTAACTATATCAGTTTCATGAAAGGTTCTTACATTTCTTTGCACATGGAACACAATTCTTTAACATGAATGCTCTATTTTTACTTTTTCGAATTCCTGAGAGACTTACATTTGTTTTAAATGACTATAGATCCTATTGTTTTAGAAAAAGCATTCTCGAAAAATTTCGCCCTCTGTTGGAGAATCAAGCATGCCGTATTTGCTTAGCACTTTCCACAAAAGTTTCTGGTAGGGGCAAGTTTTAGACTATCCAAGTTGCTTGTGATATTTGGGTCTCCAGTCACGTGGATGGTCAATGGTCTTGGATTAATTTTATGGAATTTAATGGTTTAATTTTACGCGCCAAAGTTTCCAAATTCTACTTATCAAATATGAAATTAAAAATGTAATAAAAATGCTAAAGAAAACAAGTTATCGCAACCTTCTATGTTGGATTTATTGGCCAAAAACATCAATGGATGAGCGTTTCTAAAAATGTGTATATAATAGTGGTTTTTAATTGATATTATAGACGTTTTATTTTTTATTAGGTACGTGGGAGTATAGAAAACCACGCAACTGAGTGGAAACGTAAGATTGCATCTCATTCCATAATTCTGAATGAAAATAAGTTTCGTTTCTCACGTACCGTCTCGATCTCTCTGCTAGTGAGAGTGAAATGTTTTACCATTGTTATGAATACATTTTATGGCAACTTTCTCTTTGTTTGCTTATACAAGATTCTGGGCAAGGAGTCAAGACACTAATAATGCGTTGAAAAGTTCGTGGCAGATGTGAATTTTAATTGAACAATAATTATAATGATAATAAATGTTCAGCTTGCGCTGTTTTACAACTCTTAAAAACAAACAATTTTTGTAATAAAAATTAATTGGCGCTCCGGGGCGACTTCATTGAAAAGGAGCTTTGAAGGATATCACTAAACACAACATAACAAAAATATTGAATAAAGTATAACATTCAACTATAAGGGCTATATTATAACGGATTCAAAAACCAATAAGAATACAGTCAAGAAACATTTCTCCACTTCAAGAAATTCTAAGTAATCGATATAAAATAAAGTTTCAGCTTCTTTTCGAAATTAAAAATAGAATAGTGCTCAAAATCACTTGATATTTATATTGAACATGTGTAACATGTATATTGATCATGTTATAAATGAAGAGGACAACATGTGGAAATTAGGCCATTAAGTTGAGGAATCTGTAAAACCTTTAATCATAGGATTTGACGAAGATTCATCGGATTTATCTGATGATAACGCAACATAGATTTTAGTTTTAACAAGTATTTTTTATTAAATACCCAAACGCACACCACTGCAGGTAATCGAACGACTGGAAAGCTCAAAAATCTTTTGTTTTTCGACCCGTTTGCCATACAAAAATAGGGCGGATCCGGTAAAGTATTATAAACCTGCCAATACTTTCTGTAGCAGATCATAACGAAATCAGAAAATTTTCTCTGAGCACTCTGTTGCCTTTTGCTTTCATAATTAGTATTTTCCACTTTTCACTATTAGGAAACTGTACTGTATTTAATCAGCAATATTGTTTTTCTATTACGGAAGACACTATTTGACTTGACGTCATCGATAACTCTTACAAAGGAAACAAATTTGAGAATATGTAGAATATTGAATGACACAACGAAATTCGTCACACATACAGTTCTAAGAAACCTACTATTTGTGCATATGTGTAATAGGCTTGCAGCGTAGGATTTATCATGAACGCAACCTTGAACGACTCAAAGGACTTTTTTATTTTCATGAATAATGCGGGCGTGATGTCATTACTTTTGAAATTCACTTTCAGCGGCCAACTGCATAGTTTTGATTTTTTGGTCCATTTCAGAACTATCAGGGATCATCTAGAGAACGAGTTAAATATAGCGATAGAGTGAAACTCACCCTTGACAAGAAACGTTTGTGATGAACAACAAAAATATTAGTGCAAGAAATTCCATCGTTGTTTTTTTCCTTCGCAAATCGAACTTTACATTATCCACTGGATGTTACACTCGAGTAATCTCATTCCGCAGATCGAGTACCACACTTCCACACTTTTCGATTAGAATACGAATACACAAACACTTGTGACACTTGTTATATCAGGAATTGTTCGGCAGTACCACCGTGCTGCAGCTTTATAACGTTAGTACCGACTGCAGTCGGCATCGGCAGTTGAATCACGTTGTGGTACTACCTTGTATTGTCGATCTCGGACCACCCATCCCACTCAAATGTTGCGGATTTCGAAGTATCTGTAGGTCAAATACGGAACCATAGTTTTGTTATTGCCAGTAACTTGAGGTCGGTCTTAATAAGGGAGGAAGCCTTCGTGACTAACATCTTGGCTATATTGGAGAGGTTCTGTAAAACATGTAATTTTTTTATTTGCCGTGTGCGATTTGCCATGTATTAAAAATAATCATGTTGAATTGTGTTCAAATGTATCCACAGATGCGATACTCAGTAGAAGTAAAATACAGCTTAGCGAAAGTTGATGTAGTCTCACTGATATTTATATTACTTCAAGTACTTCCATTTATAAAATACTGGTACATTAGAAATGAAGGTACTGGCATTCGGAATCAAAATTCTCTCCGAATTTCTCTTGAGACCAAGAAATCTAACGTGAGATTTTGGAACCAATTGGTAAATATCTTCACTATTAATTGTTGCCATTATTAATTTTTTTAAACCAATTTTGAACCTCATAAAGCTTTGTCTTAGACTTATTCAAAGATTAGGAGCTGTTTGAAAACCTTGAAGAATGATCAACAAGGGCTATATGTATTAGCTTTTTGTTTGAGAATAGATTCTGATCTATCTGAAATGACCAGCGAAGTTATCGTCAGCATAAGAATATGATCTTTACATTATTAACATACTCGTCCAAGTAATGTTTATAGATGAGCAAGAGTATTGGACCCAGGATAGAACCTTGTAACATACCCACGGATATATCAAGTAATGAAGACTCTATGTTTCGTCGAAAACTGATTTTATTGGTATTGGTGTTTCTCATATACTGTTTTCTTTTAGATATTCTATGTTATACATCTTAGACTCTGCAATATAATTAATTATACAATTAGTATATTAGAGTATGGAAAGTATCACAAAAGTGGCAATCATCAATGTAGAATATATAATGACTATGGCATTGTTTTCAATCGAATATGTACTCAAAATGTTTTGAATCAAACGCACTAAATACCCTGACGAAGACGCCATCTTTGGGATCGATAGAGAACTCAATTCTTGGATGTCAAAGACAAACTAGGCTCCCTAAGGCGATTAGTTGCGAAATGAAGCTTCAATCACAGTAGAGTTATTGTTCAATAGATAGCGCTTCAGGCTTAATATTTAAGACCAGTTGAGTGATTTAGCCTAGCACCACTGATGAGACCTATGGCGGGTCGAAATAGCACTGTCTAGTGTTGAATCATGAATGGGTAGTATTTGGGACCTGGTTTTCAAAAACACCCCAAATTGACGTCTTGGTGCATGCGCCTAGAAAGTGAAAGTGGAATAACCATGCATATAATGACAAGACACACTATTCGATAACTGCGTTGCATACTTTTGTTTAGATACGAATTGGATATTACAGTTACAGACACAGTCACTTTACTGAAACAGCAAAAGCAACTTCTCTGAAGGTTCGAAGTCTATTTCAAACTAGAAGACGACACAGCAATCCCGACAACTTTGAACTCTTTTACTACAAGGGATTTCAATACGATCCCCTCTTTTCTGAATCATTTTACGCGAATTTTTGCCGTTTTATAGAATTCATATGTTCAACAGAGTGCCATCTATTGGTGAGTAGATATACTTTCCATATGCTGCAGCCGAGGAATACAGATCCCTAGAGGAAGTGGTATTTTCCTGTCACCTAAAATTGTTAGTACTACCCTGACCATCAGAGGGAGATGTCATTATTTAATGTGAGTATCAACAGAATTGGCAGTCGCTGACAACCAGAAGAATTTGATTTCAAAGAACTTCGTTGACAGATGTATGGTTGAATAAGTGAACCGCGATTTTGTCCAAAATGAATTTCCAAAATCTGTTTCACCTAAAATAATAACATAGAAGAGATTGTAGACATTGTCCCTTTACTGAAACAGCAAAAGCAACTTCTCTGAAGGTTCGAACTCTATTTCAAAGTAGAAGACGACACAACAATCTCAACAACTGTGAACCCTTTTATAACAAGATATTTCAATACGAATCCTGTTTTCTGAATCATTTCACGTAAAATTTTGTCATTTTATGAAATTTTTATGTTCAACATAGTGCCATCTATTGGTGAGTAGATATACTTTCCGTATGCTGCAGCCTAAGAATACAGATCCCTAGAGTGGAAGTGGTATTTTCATGTCACGTAGAATTTTAGTTCTTACCCTGACCACTAGAGGGCGATGTCAATATTTGATGTGAGTATCAACAGAATTGGCTAGATGGCAGTTGCTGACAACCAGAAAAGTTTGGTTTCAAAGAACTTCGTTGACAGATGTATGGTTAAATAAGTGAACCGCGATTTTGTCCAAAATAAATTTCCAAAATCTGTTTTACCTAAAATAATAACATAGAAGACATTGTCACTTTACTGAAACAGCAAAAGCAACTTCTCTGAAGGTTCGAACTCTATTTCCAACTGTGAACCCTTTTATAACAAAGGATTTCAATACGAAACCTCTTTTCTGAATCATTTCAAGTAAAATTTTGTCGTTTAATGAAATTTTTATGTTCAACATAGTGCCATCTATTGGTGAGTAGATATACTTTCCGTATGTTGGAGCCTAAGAATACAGATCCCTAGAGTGGAAGTGGTATTTTCATGTCACGTAGAATTTTAATTCTTACCCTGACCACTAGAGGGCGATGTCAATATTCAATGCGAGTATCAACAGAAATGGGTAGATGGCAGTCGCTGACAACCAGAAAAATTTGATTTCAAAGAACTTCGTTGACAGATGTACGGATAAATAAGTGAACCGCGATTTTGTCCAAAATGAATTTCCAAAATCTGTTTTACCTAAAATAATAACATAGAAGACATTGTAGACATTGTCACTCTACTGGTTTTGAGGTGAAAGAAACAACACGAACGACAAATTGTTTATTAAAATTAATAAGTAAAACAGAAACATGAATACATAGTAATTACTTGCATTTAAATTACTTATATGTACAATAAGTTGTTGATGTTTATACTCCTGACAAAGGAGTGGAATAAACTTGGTAACATTGTATCCTCAACTTTCAACACAATGCGTCTCGGATATAAATTTGGAACACTTAGCTTTGCAAAAATTCTTACATAGTGTCACAGTGGGATTTTGCGAGACAAAGACAAAAATACACGAGTATTTTCTTAGTGTTTACCATTTATTGGGATAGAAAGTGATGGCGAGAAACATTAATATTTTTGTTTTTGTCGTCAATAGAGTACATCTGAAAAAGTTACAAAAATGACAGCATTCGTATTTTACATACATTGAAATCTTACCCAGAATGTCTAATAACAGCTATTATAGAGGTAAAATGTAATATAACAATTATTTATGAACTGAGATTCCCTGAAAATTCTGTTTGAATGTTTGTACTCGTGGTTTCCTGAGTTGTGTAAACAACACACACGTCTAGGTAAGCTTCTGGTACAAAGGATACAAAAATTATTTTAAATATATATAATATATAGATTTTTGTACTAATTCTTTATGTGAAGCACATTGCTTGACGTGAACTTACTTGAGGTAGATTTTGTATTTGTACTGAATATTTTCAACGATGACTCCATACAAATAGGTTAACAGGCAACAATTATTTCAATGATGTACAGTATTCGAGTGCCTTATATACAAGGTGTCTAGTTGGAGAGACGCGAACGAACTGACCGCAATAAAAATAATACAATGCCATTTCGACCGCATGTCTCCAACGCAACTTGGTGATTTTTCACATTCAACGTTCATACATCCATACACGCTCCGAAAATATTGAATTATGAATGCAGTCCGCTAAATATTTCAATTTTTTTGGATATGATCCGAGTTCACGGAAATCTACTGGATCAAGACTCAAAATTGTTGTTATGAACACCAAATGCTGAAAAGTATATCAAACATAATGTCTTTGAAAATCATAATTTTTTCATCTCTAAACGAATTTTTTTTTTTGGAAAATGGTTTTCGGATGGACTGTCATTTTGATCAAATTTTCTGGTGTTACTTGAAAAATTGAGATGTTTTTTAAAAAAATTATGGCAACTGAAAAATATTAACCAGTTGTTTGAAAATTAAATGAAAAATCGTACAACACTTAAAACTTTTCCATTATTATTTTCCGTTTTCAATATTGCACACAGGTAAAGTTACTACAAAGTATATTCGAATTTCCAATGTCTGAAGCCCCAAGATAAAGAATCAATTTGTAAGAAATGAAAAAATATCCCCATTTTCAAGAGCTATTGAAAAAAAAAAAGAAAATATAAAGCTAACACTACGAACATTAGCTAGAAAAATCGTATCAAATGAAAACACTTTTCCCACCCTAGGACTAGAGCAGCGACTCTCGATGCATGTTTTTGACATCTCCTGATGATGCTAATGTGGTTGGAGAAATGTCACATTTTAGACCAGACGTTCCAATTCTACCCATCAAGTTAGAAATATTATGACAGTTAAAAACTTCCATTAATTGAAAATTTAATAGCCTAATGAATGGATAAGATAATATGATTATTCATTGTTTTTAAATGTCATTTCTAATAATCTTTTTTCAGGATTAACTTGTCCTCCAACATAGTCATTTTTATCGTCCTCCAACTTCTTTGTTGTTACAATTAATTGTTTACCTCATTTTGTTTAAATTGTGTCACATATCGGACTTCTCAGTTATTTAATTTTCAACGCCTACACAACTTTTCTATCTTCTTTAGGTTGTCATCAGTTGTTAATTCGAAAAAAAAAAAAAAAAAAAAAAACACCGAGGCCGAGAATGCATTTTGTTTGTTTTTCATAAAAAGAATTGGAACCTCTGGCATAAAGTGAATCTAACAAAAACACCTTGTTTAAACAAACCACAACAAAAACACTGCCTTTTTTTGTAATATCTGAAATTCAACTTTTCCAAAAAATTGCATTTTGAGGAACCTGGACTTGACAGTAAATCTACAATTATTTTGATTCAGGCAATTCCACCAAAAACAATCTGCCATAAAAATTACAAGGTACTTTAATCCTCAATTCAATCCAAACAAACTTCAATTACCTATCTGGTCAGATATACTTAACGTTATACAAAGCGTTTCAAAAGTACATTGTGAAAATTGACGTTACTCTTTGAACTGGAACTGAAACATCAACAAAGGTTAAATCTCTGTAAGTTCAGGAATTTTGAACTAACTTAATTATTGAGCATCTTTAACGAATTCAAGATTCCATAACTTACAGACAAGAAAAATGTTTACCACAAACATACACGGGTTGAATTTCCTCAATGTATTTAGAAAACAATCCGTATAATTTATTCTTTCTATTTATCTCTATCCAACTTGACAAATTCACACAAAGCTAATCACAGTGATGATAGAAAAATACAATTCTTCAGACGCATTTTTTTTAGTCGAATTTCCTCGAACAAAAACTTTTCAATGATTCTAAATCACATTATGATTCTAAGTTGTAAAATGAAATATTCAACAATAAACTGTACAAAAATAAATTTTTAAATGATATCGAGCGATGCCATCGTAATTTGTCGAAATCCAGTTAAATTTTAACTGTTTCCTAAAACAATTAGAGAAGCGTTAAACTTATGAAAATAATTACAACCTAAAGTTTTTTAAACATCGAACCCTGATGCCTCAGAATATAATATATATATTTATACCATAAATCATAATCTTATCTATCTAACAAAAATTACCCGTTTCAATGTTTGTCAAACACACAGATCATTCGTATCGATCCTGCGATACAAAAAAGAATATCACCCATAGAAATAAATATAATTACAAACAATCTCGAATGTATCGCAGAATCAATTTTTGCACAATCACTCTTAAAATTAAACATTTGAGTTACTTGAAAGTAAACACTATTTTATACTAGACCATGACTATTAGAAACGACGAAAACTAACATGAATTCCAAAAAAAAAATTAATGAAATTAAAAACGCATACGCTACAATTTATTGTTATAACATGGTCTATGGCAATCGTATTCGTATACCTACTGCTTGAAGAAGGCTAATTATCCTTGAAAAATATGTTATCGCAAGGTAAAAAACATATTTGACACATGCTGTGTTTCAGTTACAGCAGCAACACATCACAAAATAAATCGCTAATTTATTTGATACTGGATAATTTGAAATCACCAACATCACAACAATATAAAAACATTGGCTTTCAAGGTTAGAGTCACGACGGGGCAATTAGGCCGTGGTCAAAAGGAAGTTCTAGTACCAAACGTTTAATCTGCTACTGCCGCAGACTTCTTTAGTGCTATATGCGTAGACTGCGACGATCAAGGTAGTTCGTATCTCGAAGTCTCAGCAACGACTGACTAGGGACCTCTGTGTCTTTACTCGTACATATACTGCCAGGGGTGGCAGTAGTAGGAGTGAAGATACTATGAGAATTCTCACTCCTGATTGGTCCGCACTTGCGATAGATTATCCAAATATACGTATACATCACTGAAGATGTCTGACGCAGTACCAGACGAAACCATTGGGTCCTTTCGACTACTGCCTAAGAGCCGTGTCCTCTCTAATCGCGCAACAGTTCAACACTGTATGAATTGAGAGAACAATTAACAATGTCGTGTTTGGTAAAACATTGGAGAATTACTGAAAATACCTGCCGGGGTTGAGACTGAGTTGTAAAGAAGATACAATGAAAACATTTTCAGTGTACAATCATTGAACCATTAGTTCAGATCTGCGAAGGGTTTTTCATAGAAATACACGTTTCAAAATATATGAGAAATAAAATACACAAGTGATTTTAGTTAATAACAACGATGTTGCTGCTGAGACTGTTTCACGTAGGGAAAACTGAAAATGGAAGACGTTTTGAATCTAGTAGAAACACCATTTTTTCCGCTAGGATATACCTAGATGGATGGTCAGCCGCAATAAAATAAGTGATAAAATATCGGACTGTGGCAGTGAAGCTTTTTTAAATTAGTTGAGGCGATGGTGTTTGAACACGTGAAATAGTCAAGTCTATTTGAAAGTTCCAGGATAATTAGCTTTGAATAAAAACGACATTATAATATTGCCCGTTGATCACCGAGTGTTGTTTGGCAGTTCTCAACAAATATATTGCAATAAAAGGCTCATTCACGCGGATTAAATAGTGGAGTTTGTACTAAGTATGATTCTACGAGTGTAAAGATAAACAACAATGGAACTATTTTATTGTATAAACTATCGACTACTGAAAATAAATAGTGTCATGTTTCAAACGAGGTAGATGCGGTTACTGTCTATTAAACTCTGTATATGTATCTGTATGTGTGTATATTATAAAAACCCGTATTAATTAATGTAGGAATACTGAAATCTGAGGTAGTTGAGTACTGTTACTATTTCTTGCGTTGTTGACTAGTATATGCTTAAAATTAATATCGTATTTGGTTCATTCCGTGAATATATTTATTAAATGGCAGATGAAAACTTGAGGGGGGATCCGAAATATTGAACTCGGTGAAATAAGGATTGTTTCTGATATATTTCACATACATTTCGAAATCGATGTGAACTGATTAAGGCTAGTGAAGTATGAAATATTTGATTTTCCAATAGAAAGTGAGTGACGAAATACTAGATACAGAAAAATTCCTTCAATTTTTTTCAATCAACTCCTCATTGGAAAACACAATATCTGGAAAACTTCAAATTCATTTCGAAGGAAAAAGAACCTTACCTCTGGTTGTGGATATTTCAAAATGTCGTGAGCCTCTATTATTGAGAAGTGTTTTTTGTATTTAATCATGCATTTCTTCTAAGTTGCCGCAACCGCTAGACAAACATTATATTCATTGTTACAAATTTATGTCTACTTGCTGGCTTGAGTGCGAGGTCCTTTTCTCAAATAAAAAAAAATAATGCCAAATGAAAATTGAGGTAGTTTTTTCATTTTGATTGAATATGAATTTGAATATTCAAGATTTTGGTTACAAATGAAAAAAGTTCTACAAAAATATTGATGGAGTTGCTACAATTCGTCAAACTGATCTGATGAAAATTGTTGTGAAGGTGCTGGTTGGATTTTTCAGAATTATACTTGTAGATTCAATTCAATTTTCTCAAATTTTATTGGAAAATCAAACGGAAAGGAGAGATTCTTGATTTCATATAAACCGACATGAACTTAAATAAAATTCCTGATAATAAACAATTAGATAGAGGAATATTGGCGGCCAGTTTCGTTTTAAGAATAGATTTCGAAAGCACTCCGGAAGAAGCAGATTTCGCGGAAATAAAATTACAGTGGATTCGATCAACGGCCTTCTTGAAGTGCATAATATCAACACGACAATTATATTTGTAGAGGTAGGCAATTATGAATTCTGTCGCCGATGGTTTTCGAAAACTTAAACCTAGATTTATTGTGTTTGCACTAATGACTAGCGGATAATAGAAAAAAAATGAAACCTGAGGCAGAGTAGTTACAAATGAGGTAGTTTAAAGCCGCTCGGGCGATTGTTTTTTTTTCTTTACGAAAAATACTTAAACTAGAACGTAACTAACGATCCGCGGATAGGCGGGGGAAATGTTGCCCCCTCCGAACCGCTTTTGAAAAAATTACAACTTTAAAAAATATATAAGTACAACAAAAAATATCTTCTACAATAAAATAACAAAATAAAAAAATATTCCTGAATAGGCAACAGATTCTTCACTTTATAATATTAACAACCTGAACGCAACGAGCAATGCACATCGATTATTACTCAAGGCAATGATAAAATCTGATCATTTTATTCAACCTAAATTTCGACAATGTCTTAGATATGATCGACCCAGGACCTTCAAATCCAGGCACTTGAGAAACACCGGTGATGTTTGCATTTCGAAATTAAATCAAAATTATTGAACTGGAGCGTTTCAAAAATTGAGACTGTTGAAACACTCCAACGAAGATTTATACCTTCGAAACTGGTTCCATTTCATTGTTATACTTCCTGAAAAAAATCAGATGTGGGGAACGCATTTTTTGAGCTGACTGATTGGGAAAAAACGTTGTGTCAAAAACACTACAACAAATTTCTCTCTGAATCTTTCTTTGAATCATTCTAACGAAATTAGTTTTGTATCGGACATTTGTTAATGATTAAACTCGTATTTCTATATCTAAAATCGAATTCTGTTGATTTGAATGATGACGTGAGCTACGGTGCGCCACAAGGGTCTGTACGAGGGCCAGTGTCATTTATGATTTATGCCATGCATCAAAGCGGTATTTTTTCCTGAACACAACTCGAGGAAAATCAAACGCTGATCCTATTTCAATGACGCTCTTATAACTTGAACAAATGTATAAAGGTCCTGGTTATAATAATAATGTACCTGTCAAAAGGAATTTCGACAAATTCCCTTCTCTAGGACATATAGTTTATTAGAATCAACTAGTTGAAACACAGAAAAAAATGTTTATCCCAACAGGAAGCAACAATTTCAACGAATTTTCGTTACTCATTCAATTTGAGGATGAATCATCATCATCATCAAAATAGTTGCAGTGTTTTTGGCCCTACTCAATAATTCTAAAAAATCCACAGAGTGCATAAAAAAATTATAATTCATATTTTTTAGGGTTGCGAAATTTCAAATTGACAGACAAAATTCGGCAGTCCGGTTTTTTTATGCATTAGCTTGGCATATAAACGAGGAGTTGATGAGCTACATTGAACAAAAATGTTACTATCAATCGATATCAACACTCTGTCAAACCCAAAAAATTTCTGAGCAAAATTACAAGTTTCCGAATATTATTTCCCGGAAAATCTCGTGGTAACGTCACCAACGTACGAAATTCGACGGTATTTCAAAAGTGCGACTGAAGTCTCAGTATATTTTCATCAGATCTAAGACAGTTGCCATCCCACCGAAATGTCCCATTCAAGGGTTATGAGTGTGTACTTGCTGTTGCTGATTCTGCTGGTAAGCTTTCAGGCTGAGCTCTGTTTTGTGTTCTCTCGCTATGTGTCTTCTCACTGTGTTGTTTCGAGTGAAGGTCCGCGAGCAGAATGGGCACGGCACTCGGATGCCCTGGTGTCTCTGCCGTATGTGGGCCCGCAGGTTAGTCTCGTATCCGTACAATCTCTCGCAAAAAGGGCACTTCAATTTCTTTCCTGGGGACAAAGATACACTCATCAGAACAGAACGAATAGATGTCATTGCTTTTCGAGTTTGAAAGCCCGTGGATTTTTGGAATTTCTTCCTGACGTTTCGCTAGCGTGAGAGGTTTAACCATCATGGCTTGCTGTCCGACGACAACCTTTTATAATAATAATAATAATAATCTCTTTATTTACTCAGATTGATTTGTATAACCACAAGAGCAGAAGTACAAATGAAAAAGAGGAAAACGTCAATGTAC
>WOGO01004266.1:0-13434 GCA_015342085.1 Leptinotarsa defecta | reverse complement strand
TTTGTAGTGTTTTTGCTGTGGCGATGGTCTTAGTATTCGCAAAGTCTATGTTGTGTCCTGCCTCTTGATGATGTTTGGACAGGGCTGAGGATGGGTCTGATTTTCGGACAGCAAGTTGATGTTCATATACCCTACTTGTCACACGTCTGTTGGTCTGGCCTACATATGTTCTATCGCAATCAGAGCATGGAATTTCATATATACCCAGGGATTCATTGACAATTTTGTCCTTGGGAGAACGGAGGAATGTGAAAATTTGATTGTTGGCGGTGAATATCGTTTTTATGTCCTGTTTTTTGAGAATTTGGCCAATTTTGTCAGTTACACCTTCAATGTAGGGAAGGAAAGCTTTGTGGGAACGTTATTGTCTTTTGGATCTTTGGGACTGGACGAAGAAGTTTGTTGACGACGGATTGATCTGTCAATTTGATGGTCTGTGAATCCATTTTGAAGGAGAGCTGATTTAAGTTGGACTAGCTCTTGTGGTTTGTTGTGGTGGTCTCCGAGGTTGATAGATCTATGGATGAGAGAATTCAAGACGGAGTTGGTTTGTGCTGGATGGTGGTGGGAGTTTGCGTTGAGGTATCTGTTTGTATGTGTTGGTTTCCTGTAGACCGTGTGGGTGAAGGAGTTATTGGATTTTGTGATAAGGACATCTAGGAATGGAAGGGAGTTATTGGTTTCAATTTCCATTGTGAATTTTATATTTGGGTGGAGGTCGTTGAGATGATAAAGGAAATTATGGAGAGTTCCGGAGCCGGAACCGGAAATATATATTCAGTTGAAATATTCAAAAATCCTCTCTTATTGCGCATCTACAACATAAGACGAACCTGCAAACAAAATTTCAACCCCCAAAATATAGGGGTATGGAGAAAGAATGATGAAAAGAAAATTTTCATATGTGAACGCGGCATTTTTACCACCACGGGGGCGCCCTAGTTGGAATATCTGTGAATGTTTCCTTAGTGCGAATCTAAGAAGCACTTATATACACCAAATTTTAGCTTCCTAGGACTCTTCCATACGGATGACTTTTGCATTTATAAGTATAATAAAGAGGATGGATTGGGGTGAATTTTTGAAGATTTAGTATATGTTTGAAATGTGGTGTCATTGCCTATTTATTAAGGAAAATATTTTTTCTCACCTGTCAGATCATTTATCCTGCTCATAACTTCATAGTCGTGCATAAGGTTACTCATTTCCACACATAAATTGTTGGCATCCTGGGGAGGAGTCCCTTCGAAGGAACCATTGGACTTGATACTGCCACCTTTATTTTGATTCGATGTCAAGATCCGGCTCAGAGTGGGGGAAGTGCTGGTATCTTGTATTTCGATTTCAGATACAGGATGGGTCCATTTCAAGCTCAATCTCTCACCAGTTCCGAAGTCGTCAGAAGATTTTGATGCAACCGAAACGCAAACCACTAGATCATTCAAAAGCAGCAAACGTCTACTCTTTGCCTTAGTTATTAGTCCATTCTGACTGTATTCCTGCAAATATGATAAAATCTTTTATTTCATCTGTGCTGTGGTTCAGTTCAGTGGAAGGTTCATATGGAAAGCACGTTTTTCGTCGGGGCATGTTCTTAATAAAAGTGTTTCGTTTCTAATTTAAAACAAATGACGATATTTTGAAAATAGAAAATGAGTAGTTAGAAATTTTGTCGCGTCATGGCATTTTGCCATATTATTTTTACCCATGTTTACCAGTATTTCTAGATTAGGAACAAGTTCAATGCTCATTCCGGCCAATTTCAAACACACTCAATATAATATTGAACTTCTGCTAATAAGTATATATAAAAAAATTATTTGTCTCACTCACCAATTGGGTAACATTGTCCTCCCTGAGCAAATATCTGTTACTATCTGACAAAGGCCTTACGGAAAACTTTCCGCTGATATTTCTCAACATTTCTTTGAATGCCTGGTACTGTTCCGCTTCCCTCTTTCTTTCATTCAGCATCTCTGCCAGGGATTCCAATTGCGTCAGAGCAAGCTGAAGAGACATTCTATCGTGGTGGCCGTGTGGAGTGTACTTCAAGAGGTCCTGGAATATATTTTAATGAGCACTCGACAGAAATGATGCGATTCGGAGATTAAAGTTCACGATTCGGTTTTCCACAAAGAAAAATTCAGCAGCGCTTTGAACCAATCGATAATCCAGTTTTGTAGTATATATTCAGACTTTCGTAAATGTTCTTTGTTGTTCTGCATCAAATCAAATATGAATGTTGAAGGCAAATCATTTCAAATACAAACGAATGAATAACTGAAGACAGATGAACGCTTGAAAATAAATTATTATCGTCCTGTTAGCTTTTATAAGATGGAATTTTTTTTTATTTGTTACAATGTATTATGGTTTGATGTTACTGACTCATCCTAGTTAGTACCATCAGAACATGAATTATAGTATTCATAACATCAATCATAACACATTGTAACAAATAAAAAAATTCCTTCATCTCATAAAACCAGGTGTGGGAAAAGTGTTTTTATCAGGAAACAAACTTTTATTTATGTGCTCAAAAATGAAAATAAACTTTAAATTAGACTAAACGTATCAACTTGTTACATTACACAATTTATATGATACAAAAGCTTATCATATGATTTACTTGTATAGATAAAATCAATAATATAATATATGAACAGGTAAACCTCAGGACAAGCTTTTATTTGGTATATATTTTGTAAAGTAATACATTAACGGCTTCGATTTGATCTAAAGTTAATTTTTTTAGATCAGCTAAATAAAGGCTTTCGTATTTAAAAATATTTTTTACTATTGGTATATTATATTCATCTCCTTTCAACAACTGATATATACGACCGTCCAAAAAATTTCACTCAAAAATTGATCAACCGAAAACAATAAATTCCTATTAAAAATAATGAAAGTTGCTTGAATCTTGTCTACCTCAAAGATATATATTAAAAACTAGTTTATTTTTTGCCTATTCAAACTCTTGAACAAAATTTCTAGTTGATAAAAAAATCTAACATTTTTTTAATTATATCATTCACTCAATTGACTCAATAAATATTGTATAAATACCTGCAAGAACAGAATAAACTGTGGGAACCTCTGAACAGGTTTTACCATTAGTCCAAAAAATGATAACCGATCATGCGAGCTGATCTGCTTCACCTGAAAATAAAAACATTACATAACTAATCTCCACATCGCCAACTCAATTTGTTCACCTTCAAAAAATCTGCGAGGGCAGATTTTCGTTTTGCTTCCATCTTTGCTAAATCCATAGCAAGGGAAAAATTATTGATAAAACCGCTATAAATATCCAAAACGATGGCTTTGGAGAAAGAGGCTACGAACACATCTCCTATTCGCTCATCTCGATCCCAATTTCTTACACATTCTGCTAAAGCTATTCGAAAAAGTGTATGGCACTGAAGTATTTCTGGAAGTCTATGGAATAGGGTTTGTATTTTTGAACTACTGAGGACTGGAGGATTGCTTTCTTCTAAAGGTTTTTTGTAATCCTGAAACAAGACTCGAGTTAGCTTGATGCCACTAAAGGTTAACGTATGCACCACTTACATTTACTAGCCTTTGGAGGGTAGCTATATAAGAATTTTCACTATGTACAATTGCTGCTACTATCATCCTCCTCTTCAACTGTAAGGGAGTCAAATCTGGAGGAGGTTGGGGTAAACTAGGGGGTAATTGCCGCCTTTGCGAAGAGGTGCAACTTGGAAAATGAAATCCAGTTTCTTCTTCCACCTATTATAAAATAACGAGCCGTTAAAACTTCCAGACTTAAATCTTATCGACTTGTTCTTACCTCAGGCAATTGTGGCATTTTATTTGGATTCTGCGGGGATCTTTGGCTGTCTGCATTTTCGATATCGTACTGATGGTTGCTTCCTCTTCTGATAGAAAACCACCTGGACAGTCTACCGTGGTTTTGCGGGGACGTGTCCCCTGGCAGAGAACTGTCGAGTGACAGTCTGTTATTGGAGCCTATACCACCGCTTCCCCTCCACTTGTCGCAGAGAGTCCGGGCTTTGTTCAGCGTATTTCGTAATTGACCATTGCTCCTGAAAATGGAATAATGATAAATATTAAAATTTATTGTTCAATATACAACAAACAATATAAACAGAACTGTTCCTGAAGCCCATGAACAAAATTATTATATTCTTCATAAAATGAAAAAAATAAAGTTGCTTCAATACAGGTCTTACACGGGTAGCAGAGCGTATATGTCGAGATTTTTTTCTGTCGCATTTGATAAAATTTACTCAAACAAAGGTATTATCAAAAGTATTATCAAATAAAGGTACTATCAATGTTAATTTTGAAATAATAGTAATGAAAAAATGCGACATCAAGCTTTAAAGTGATTTTACACGTAAAACAAAACTAACGCAATTGCAGCCTTTTATCATCACGCGTGTCGCATCGATATGTGAGACCACTTGAATTTTTTTTTGTCACGTGATAATAATTTAGGGATCACTCCTAATTATAATTGACTATGAAATCTATTCCTGAATTGAAACAATTCAAATTAGCATTGAAAAATTTTTGCACTGATTTCAGACTTTACAGATATATTTGTGATTTGAATGTTGTAGATTCAAATTTAGGCTTGGTATTATTTTACTTTTAGGACACTGACTAATTGTATACAAATATTTTGTCATAAAGGAAGTCTTACTTACTTACTTTGAAGAGCAATTATAATGTGCGTGAAACGTTTGCATTAGGTAACGTATAAATTTCCATTTTACGTAAATAAAGTATTCAATTTGATAAAGATTAATATAATATCGGCATCGAAAAAAAAACATATGACCTCACCTCAAAAAAATGCATCGGGAACCGCCGGTAAAATTCTAGTACCGAACCGACTACAGAATTCTAGAAAGGACCTTTACTGATATAAGCTCTTCTTCCCGACCCAAGAGGGCAGTTCAGAAATTGAATCGACCGGCTAAATTCAAATAGTGGAAATAAATTAAGCGTTAGTTGCTAAATGTTGTAATAAATAAATTGGTTTGTGATTATTGAAATATTGCTGGAAATAAATTTGTTTAAGACAGTTAATTCATTAATTTGTTAGAAAATTTATTGAAAAATATGTGATACCCACCAAATGATTGTAGCTAAATGTATTAACGGATTTAGGAAGTGAATGATTGGTTCATCTTGATGCAGATAATTATTTCAATATCTTGCGTAGATTTCACTTTGATGGAAATCAAAATGTGATGAATGTCCAGAAAAAATAATTTTTTCTTTTCTTGAAATTAGATAATTCAAGATATATTCAAAATGAAACATACCTTTTGAGTTTTACTTTGTTTATGCAATAGGTTGGTAATTATAAAGGATTCAACAAGATCTGACCATTAAGTAATACCGAAAATGTATTAGGAAAACGTTGTGATGTGTATTCGCCGGTTATTCTCACTTCCAAGGGTCTTCGATTTCATTCATTTCTTCCTGACGTTTCGCTGGCGCTTCTTCAGAGGTTCAGACATCCTGAGTTGTCTTCGATGATTCAGGATGGTTAAAACCCGAAAAAAGAATACTGAAAACCTCGACCGCAAAAGTCCTTACAATTTTATATTCAGTCGAATTTGAGATGCATTCAGCAAGGAACCTATAGAAACTAATCAGGGAACAAGGATGTGGGAGTGAGAATCATGAAAAAGATAGCGGAAAAATGCAATAAGGTTGCAGTGTTTTTCGAAGAAGTCAAGCAGGTTTCCAATTAGTATAAAAAGAAAATAAGTTACATTAAGAACATATAACAAAATATTTATGTTTAGCATGATATTTCATATGAATATTTACGAATTGAAATATGTGACGTATGGCAAAGGAAATTGTAGCAAAAATATTCAAACTGATAAATATTAAATTTTAAAATGATTCAAACCACAAAACTCCATTAACGGGCTTGCTCAGCATCCATTATAAACCAAACCACCCATAATTTGAAGCCATCAGAAATGAATAATTAAATTGTTTTATAATGGAAGAAGTAATTGGCAATTCTGTAATGAAGTTACTACTACAAAACAGGAAGCACTCGTAAAAACCCACTCAGATGATGAAAAAGTGTGGAACAAAATTTAGTATGATTGAAATCAACAATTTGAAAAGTTGAACAAAAAAAGTTGAAAAAAAACAATTGAACAAATATATGCTGTAACACAAACTAAAAATTAATCTTTACTTTACTCTCGACTGTACTCTTTCACAATATTCCACGAGACAACAATATAAAAATAATAGGGTTTGTATGATTAGAAACATTTGATGAGATTCTAATGTTTTCTGGTAGATTTTAGTAATTAACCTGCTAGAACAATAAAAATTAAAAAACTATTATTGCCTTATCGAGTAATTTACACTTATTTACTCAAATTGTTTAGGTTTTCAGGACCACCAAGGGAGTGAGCAAACTGATAATATTTTACCGCCTCCAAAATAATAGTCTTTCTGTAATTAGTGCAGTAAATATATCATCGAAACAGGCAATTCATATCAGGTCCTTTTTTTTAAATTTTTTTCAATGAAACACGTCACCCAACTTAAACTCCAGTTTCGGGATAGGAGGTGGTGTTTCTCAGCCGCCCATCTTGACATTCTCAAATGAGGCTGTGATTATTTTTGTTTCATCTCGTGAATTCTAAACTAGAAAACTTGTGAAAAACTATTGTTAGATAATGATATTTATTAACTTTTCTTTTAAAGCGTAATACTTTTTTATCGATTAAAAAAACAATCGGAGCCTTTTCATAGATCTTTTTTCATCTAAAAATAGACTTAACAATGTTTAGAGTTGCCTTTATTTCTTGAGCAAATGAATGCCTCTAATAGGTATGTGAGTTGGATAAGTATCACATACAAGGAATTCATTACAATTAGGTAAATATAAAGTATTTCAGTAGAGTACTGTGAAAAGCGAAATGAAGAAAAATATTCAAAACGTTATCCTTCTAAGAAAAAAGAAAATAGTTATTGAAATGGGTTTTAACAGTTTTTTCTTTCACAAATAAAAAAAACCTTTGCTCCATGTGGTACTTAAAGCGTAATTCTTTCTCGAATACGAGAATAAAACATGGTAATTTGAACTAGTGTGAAAAATTATTGTATCAGGTTGTTTTGAAAATTTTGTCCGTTTTAATGTTATGTGTTTTTGTAGCGCCATATTTCAATAAATATTTATTCTACTGTGTCGTGATATATAAGGATCGATAAAAAATTTTGGACTCTATACATTGATGCTGTTCATTTTTTCCAGATTTTAATTTTCTGCCCGTTCTCTGCTAATTACCATAATAGGATGTTGTTTAGCGATTTTCGGCCAATTTTTCTTTATTCAAATTCAAATTGAACCATAACGCTGCCGAAACAGTCCACAAAATCACTGTGGCATTTGTGTATGCTCCATGTATAGATTGTAGTGACATACGTCGAATCCAAAAAGTTCAAAATTGTTGCCTCCGAATGGTGTATCACAAACGGAAGAGAAAAATAATTTCCCTTAAGCTGAAGGACGCGGGATGGTTGAGTATATATAACAGACGCAAATTATACTATACGCTCTCACTTTTTACTATAAAATACTAAAATTCAAAGATCCTAAATATTTATATAGAAAAGTTATGTATAGTACAGAGTATAACGTCAATCCTCGGAGAAAAAAATATGATCCAAATTCCTGCACACAATAAAGAAATTTATAAAAGGTAATTCATCTACCAGATATCTCTTCACGGCAATCTCCTGGATGTCCTCGAATTCTCTACATCAATTCACACTTAAAAAAAAAATGCCAAAAAACATTTGATTGAGAAGCAATTAAACAAGATTTTTTTTAGAATATATCCTTAATTATATTTGAGTTCTATTTATATCGTGGTGTAACTATAGCTAGAACGGTTATTTTTGTTGCGGTTAATGTGAAAGAATTAGTTTTAAGACCTAGCATAATATTTTTGAATTTTTTTTTTAACCGTAGTAGGTGCTGATCAAGCCCTATCCCCCGAAGACCCGATACATTCGAGAGGGCGCACCAGCATTATCAACCAACGAGCACTCTCCACACCGTGGAGATTTCTGCCTTAGTGCGGCAAGCCGGTATGATTTTAAGATTCGAGAGTAGAGAGGGCATCATTTCACCAAGCACTCCAATAATCAGAACAACCATCTTGGCACAGTGGTCTGGATAGAGTCTGCGGAGTTCAAAGAGAAAAACTCGATATTTTATCCGTTTTTCCTCCTCTTTTCGGACGATATTCGTCTCGCCAGGAGCTGAAAACTCCACAACAAATATCGTCTTGCCCTGGTGGTCGAGAAGGACTACATTAGGCATGAGCCTGAGGGTGGGGAACGAATAGTTCCAATAAATTCGGCACTTTTCGTTTGCCACAACGGATTCAATATCCCATGGAGCGTAGGGTCTCCGGGTCCCCCGGTGTCTCGTCAATACCGTAAGAGTGTCGTAGATGGTAATATAGCACTCTTAGGGCCGCGTTATGTCGATGGATATAGGTCGAGACCACATATGCTGCAACCGGGCTAAATCATCACAGCAGAGTCCTATTGTGAGACAATCGACGAATGTACCGAAACTTGCGTCAGTATGAGCTGGCACGTTCATCAGAAGAGGTCCGATTATACTCTACGACAACGCCCGTGCTCACGTTTAACACAAATCAACGTTCGAAAATCGAAGGAATTGAGCGTCGAAGGTCTGCCTCACCCACCATACTTTCCAGACCTCTCGCCAACCGACTATCATCTTTTCAATCACTCCGATAACTTTCTCACCGGTAGAGCCTTCGCCAATCAGAACCAGCCAAAAACGGCCTTCGTCGACTCCATCGAATCTCAGCACCCAATTTTTATACTGCCAGAATCAATCGACTCGTGTTACGTTGGCAAAAGTGCACTGATTTAAATGGCGCTCAATTCTATTGAATTGAATAAGTATTCACTCAGATATTACAGTTTGAACTGGACTTAAAAAATCGGACAAAAGTTTTGAATCAACTTAATATATATGAAAATATATCATATCTATTCGATACTAGTATCACGATGAAATTGATCTTTACTTTAACCTGCTGTTTGCTTAAAATTGTTATATAACGAACACATTTAGCTAACAAATTAATCGCTATTTAAGGTTTATATATTAACTTAAAATAGGTGAAAACTGTCGCCAAGTAGTCACTTTTGAATCCCAACCAGACATAAAACAGAAAAAAAATAAAGTCATTTGTTTACAAATTCACATGACCGTGCGTTGAAAACTTAATAAATCACTTCGACTATAAATGTATTTCTCGAAAAAAAAAAACGTTCACTTTCATGTCGCACTATTCTTCACAACTCTGTTTAATAAACAGTTGTTTCCACAAAAGAATATCCGAAACAACTGTTCCAGAAGAATCGAGCTTCCTTATTAACCAAACAAAATATCCCTTCTGTGAATAAGTTCAAAAAGTCATAATTAACGACATCTGGTTCATTGAAATCATTAACTCATTGAGAATTTCTCTGCGGGCATGTCTCGATAAGAAAACGGACTCATAAATTCAGTCAAAAGGTTTGGAAGACTTCCAAGAATTTTGATAGACGAACCCACGGTCTGGAATGGATTTATTGATAACTCAATTAATTATAATTAGAGTGGGCTTTTGTTCAACTTCAATGGCCCTATTAGGTATCGCTGGTTTGTTAACATGGAAGCACTTGCAAAAAGTGGAGTTATTCATTAAATTTAAATATACAGGGTGTTTATTAAACATGCGGCAAAAATTTAATGGACTATTCCTATGGAGCGAAAAAGAATTTTGACAATAACAATTTATTACCAAAAATTACATGTAATATTTCTTAATCTACAAGAACTGTTGAAAATGACTACCCCCCGCTCGGATGCAAGAATCCAATCTTCTCCTCATCGACTCCCGAACTTTTTCAAGAACACCAGAATCACTTACAAGACATATTATTCAAATTGAATGTCTGCAGCCGTTTGTACCAACGGACTTGTTACATTTTTTATTACTTGGTATGTCCAGTCTAGTACGCTATATTTTTATTTCGGCTACGTTAATAATTTTAAAATCACCAAAATTGTTATTGTCGAAATTTTTTTTCGCCCCGTATCTTCGAAACCAAGCGCCCTATCAAAAATCATCAAAGGACAAAATATCCTTAAATAGTCCAAGGAATAGTACCTTAATTTATTGCCGCATGTTTAATAAACAATGTGTATATAAAATAATGTATCTACAACTGAACAACATGAGTCCAATAATAACCAGTCAGAGATCCACCAGTAATTACTCCTGAATAGTTTGAAAGACACCAGTTTGACACAATCTATTTTGTATATGTTCAAGTAGTTTATTTGAATTTGTACTGTTGAATGTTGGACGTTAACTTCCATTATCTGAAAATATTGTTGAGTACGAGGTGTGCGGCAACGAGTCATCTATGGACCAGCGAGGAATTTAACAACTGCGTTCCGAGAAATCATAACGTGGTATCACACAGGCGATGCATCGAGATCGATTAGTCACCAAAGCGCAGCGAAACAGGAGAAAAAAAATATCGCGATTGTTTCATTCCAAAGAGGAAGGGAAGAGTGGAAATAGGATTGGCATGCTAGTGAGATGGAAATGAATGAGGCAGAGCTAGCTGCATTAAAAAGAATATCAGAGCTATGGGGCATGGATGAAAAGTGGTAAGTAAATGTGTGAAGTCAAAGAGACTTGAGAAGGACATTTTGGAAAAGTGAAATAAATATAAGATAGCATAAGAAAGTATGAATGTAGTCATTGAAGAGGAGGTTACTCAAGGAACAGAAAAGGATTGGAGAGAGAATAAGAGAAGATAAAGAAAATAGTAAAGGATGTCATGATGCAGAGTTAATGTAATGATGGCATGACAAGTAGTCCTATCTCTGAGAATAAGGATACTCTAAAACGGCAGAACATGATATGGATGAAATGTTGGGGTAAAGAGAGAATATAATGGAGAGAACTGAAGTAAATAAAAAAAGAGTATGTGGACTCTGAGCTGAAATCCATAGAGGAAGTGAAGTGAGTGGTTAGGAATTAATGAAAGACATAAAGAGTTGGAAAATGGAAACATTGCATTTACATGTTGAGGATTTTAACGATTCGGTAAAATATGATTATATTAGGTACACTTATAAGTTCTTGTGATCTTTAGAGACAGAACCATCAGCAAAAAAACAAAGGGGTTTACTTGCATTCGAAAATATACGTCAGTAAACCTAAACCTACATCTTTTCGTTGGAAATTCTACTTGAATAGTTATATCATGCAAGAGTTTTGAATATATCCAATGGAAACGAAATATTTTGATATTTTCTTTGAAAAACATGGTAAATCTGCAGTAGAATCGATTGTCACGGGGTTGCAATGCGATTGAATATGGAAGTATTAATTTTTTCTATATGTAATACACAATAACGTTGTTACATATTTTTCATTATATTATTTTATATTTCATTACTATCTGTTTTTTTTTTCATATCAGTTGATCCAATTCAAGAAACTGGCCGTAACTTGATTAGTAGTATCATCACGGTACTCACGTTCATCTATACTATAATTTATTGAAACTATTCAAATTTCACTGGCTAGAGGAGACTGAATTGAACTGTACAGAGAATCCATCATTTACTTTTATAACATATCATCTCAGTAAAAATCTCCTCATGTCCATGGCGTAATTTCTTTAAGAATTATAATGTGAGTGGAGAAAATACGGAACAATCCACTCAATAATAATAATTATTATTATTATATACAGAAAGATCATTCTACACTGATATGAAGCATAGGAAATATTACAATGTAAACAAATATTATGAAAATACGTTAGCTCATATAGCCTCTCTGTACACCTTGTCCATAGTGTAACAACGCAGATTCTAGTCGATACTAGAATAAATGGTGGATGCGGCTTCGATTTGTTTACAAAAATCTTACAGGAGTTGAGAGCGTCGGTTACAGTTTTTAGAATTTGGAAGTGATCTAGTGAGAACTGTAAGAACAAGGGTTGCAAGTTGAATTATAATATGTACTGTAGTATGTACAGAAGTCGGTGATTGATAAATGTGTTAGTTTCATTTATTTGAAATCATAGGAGTGAAAATTCTATTTGGTAACCGAGCAGTTGTATAACTCTCTCGGGGTACATCTAGCAAAATAAGCAGCTTGTTGGCTGAGCAACAATTGTGATTGAGTTTGGATTTCTTTGTTCCATGTAAGAGAAATATTCAACTCCAACGCAGAACTTGCTGACTTGGTTAAAACATTTTTTATGAAACTATAAATTTCGGTAGTGATGATTATGTTATTCTCATGTTCAATACTAGCAATGTAAGTAATAATCGCCTTTTACATCTAGCACTAAGACAAATGCCACTGAGTTATGTCACTAACATCTTGATAATTTCTGAGAGAAACTCATGTTATGATGAAATCTCAATAAAAATGCTGAATAACAGAATCAAAAACAATCCTTACTGTTCTTTAAAAATGTTCATTGACCGCCAGGTAAAAGAAAGTAAATTTGTTATACTTGAGAATATAAAAAAATCTCTCTCAGAACCAAACAACTGTTTTGCTTTAAAAACTGTAATGCTTGACTACAAACCTAATACTAATGACATCGTTCAAGCAGCCTGGATTGACGATAGGTCCCAGGACATCAATGAATCTTTTTTAGTGAATCACAGAAAACCCCTGACATAAACCAGAATCTTATGAATATCAATCCAGAATTTAATAAATCTGTTCACAATAGCTTTATTGACAATAAGACTAGTAGTACAAAATATCTATTTCATATTAAATAATGCCACGTTAATGTTCAGGGATTTTTGAATAATTTGAACTCGGTAGAATGTTTTGTAAAAACTCACAATATTGACATAGCATGCCTATCTGAAAATTGGATCAGTCATGATTATTTTAATAATGTATATTTCAATGATTATATAATTGCAGCATCTTTTTGTAGAAGTAATCATATTCGTGGAGGAGCTTGTATTTTAGCAAAACAAGACATTGAATTCAGGAAAATTGTCGCAATAAAACAACTATCCATTGAGTGCCAAATAGAAATATGTGGTATCTACTGCAAGGTCAATAGTGTAAAAATTGTTATCATAATCGCTTATCGACCTCCAAATAGTGATGTACATTTGTTTTTCGATTGTTTGTTGCAGATACTGAAAATTGCCGAGAAAAAATCTCGTAACATTATTCTTTGTGGGAACTTCAACATTGACTGCCTAGCGAATGCAACCAATACTAAATTACTGACAGACATTTTTGTTTCATTTCAATTAAAGAATAATATGTTTGTCCAACAAGGATATTTACTAAC
>WOGO01004265.1:0-13436 GCA_015342085.1 Leptinotarsa defecta | reverse complement strand
GGGTGGAACAATGATCGCTGTGAAAAACAAACATAGTATAAACAGTCTGAATGTTGGAATTTTCACCAACTGTAACCTTAGTTGATTTCGAGTCTTTTCTTGGCGTTTTTAAATCATTCTGTGGTATGTTTGAGAAATGTTAATTGTTGATATGTGGTGACTTCAACATTCCCACCTTCAATGTCGGCAATTAATATGGGAAGTCATTTATCATGAATAATGCTTGTTCATTCATGAACATAAAACAACTCGATTATTTTCCTAATGAAAACAACTGATTTCTTGACTTGATTTTGTGTAACATGAGTTTTGGAGTTAATAGAGACGACTGTCCTGTGATCAGCGATGACGGCCACCATTATGCTCTGAACTTTGAATTCAGTGAAAAACAATCTGTATGAAACAACTCGCTACAAATCAGAATCCCCAAAATACAATTTTAGGAAATCAGATTTTTCTTTAATGTATGATATTTTTCTAAGTATATATTGGTTAGTTAAAAATGCAATTACCGACGTTGACGAGGCTGGTACTGAATTTTAAGGAGAATCGATAATATTTTTTCAACTTGTGTTCCGATTTTTAAAAATAACACAAAAAGTATCTGTCTTGGTGAAATCATGAAATAATTTCATAATTATTAGAAAAGGGAATAGACGCGAGAAGCTTAAAAAACTTAGAACACCGTCGCTAGTAAATGACTACAAATCCTAACGTCACGAAATCAAATAGATGATTATTAATTAGGGAAGCTATAGATTATGCTGTAGACGACCCCTCCCGATGTAGAAGGGCCCAGACACTCTATTGAATGAGGCCCTCATGTCACCCGTTGAAAGATGAACAATATCTTTATCCAAACACCCCAGCCAGGTAGGGGTCCACCGTGAAGGGCAGTACTGATGTCTGAGGACATTCATGCCGCCATCCCATGATCAGTTATGACCCGTTTGTCCTTCTGACAAACACCAGTCGAAAGAGGATGTCGGAAACAGATGATTAGTACGGCTTATGCTGCCTATATTCAGCAAGTCGAAAGGAATATCTATAATGATCCTGCGAAATTCTGGTCATTTGTCATTATGAACTAGCACACATAACTCTTACATTTCTCTAATCCAGGTCAACGAATTTGATATTAAAAAGGCTTCTTAAAAACTCAAGAATAAAATTCGGCTGTCGATAATATACCTAGTTTTATAATAAAAGGCTGCATAAATCTTCTAGCTAATCCACTCTGTCACATTTTCAACATTATCATCAAATCAAAAGTATATCCAACACATAACAACAAAAATTTGTCTGGTTTTTTCACTTGCTATCGTTAGGAATCATACATTAAAAGGTAAGACCTCGTTAGTCCTTCGCTCGCACAAGTTTCAACTTCTGAGGGTTGTCGTTCGTAAGGGTGCTATAGCTGGTTAACGGAAAAACATACTTTAAAAATATTTTTTTAAACATATATACCTATTACCATTCTGTGAACCTTTGGCAAATTATTTGAAATTATTTTACATGATGTAATCTATTACTCAGTGAGGAACATAATCTCACCTTTTCAGCATGGCTTTATGACCCGAAGATCCACTGTTACTAATTTAACCTACATTAAACAGGTTATATCGGATGCCCTTGACTCTCAAAGTCAAGTAGACTCAGTATGTAGAATATGGAGGATGCATGTCCGATTGCTATGTAGCTTATTTGGGAATCCCACTAGGATCCAATCTAGGTCCACTTCTATTTTTAATATTCATCAATGATCTATCACTTGAACTTAGTGCCACCCATCTTCTATTTGCTGACGATTTGAAAATATAAAGTCCAGTTACCTGTATTTAGGACTGTTCCTTACTACAAGTTAATTTGAAGTTATTGGAGACCTGGTGTGCCAGAAATAATCTCAAACGTAACTTCAACAAATGTAAAATCCTAACGTTCTTGCGTAATTAACATCCAATTGCTTCAGCTTCAAAGATGTGGGTAATATTTAACAATAGACTTACGTTTAGTGAACATATCAACAAAATTGTAATGAATTCAATGAAATTACTAGGTCACTGTGTTAGAAATTGGTCTAGCTTTGCTAATATAGACAGTCTGAAAATACTTTACCTCACATTTATCATAAGTAAACTAGAATATGTCACAGTCATTTGGTCACATTAATATAAAAACGCAATAGGTAAATGTCTCAAACATATATTCTTCAAATGTTATGGCTATCACCCCGAAAGAGGATATGTCCATCAAGACTTTTTGAATAGTTTTCACTTTTAATCTCTGTAGGACAGATGAGACTGGTTGGTGATTACCACTTTCCATAAATCATTGAACGATATAATAGACTGTCCCTATTTGTTGAATAGGATCAATTTTTATGTGCCAAGATTTGTTTCGTGCCAAGAAATTATTTTTTATAATTCGGCTCCTAGCACTAATGTACTCCTCAAGTCACCAATTTATTCAATGTGTAAAATATTCAACGATAACTGTACGTCTTGTGATATCAATTTCGATTATATTAACAATATGAGCGAAACCAGAATTAGGATTGTTATCTTTATCTGTATCTGTAGAGTAGGGAAGGTGAGTGTAGGCCCACAGCACACAGGCCACATTTGACCCATTGTACATTCTCCCGAGGAGTTATCCTCCTAGGTAATCGCCCATTCTGTCCTTTTCAGGAAGGTGGATAGGTCACTGGTAGATATCTTCTTTATATCGGCAGATGTAGGCCAAGACTCGCCGAACATACACTTCATCTTCCTGTTCACTCATCCTGCATTGAGGTGTGTCCACTAGCTCCATATTATGGAGGTGTTTCCTTAGTTGACAGTGGCCAGTCAGAAATCCTACTGTTGAGCGTAGATTTTTCCTGGTCATCACAAGATTTTTCTTCGCCGCCAGCTCTCAGGGTCTCCCAGGATGATCCTGGCAAGATTGTATTCTTTGATTTCATCCCATCTCTGTAGGGATTGATCATGGGTGTGACGTTTGTCTAGTTCCGCAATTGTCGAAGTCATCAGGCCGTAGGTATCACTGGGTCCTAAATGTCTTAGCCAGCCGCTTTCTTGGCTGAAGAGTTGGCAATGTGACTACCTTCACTCCTGTCGTACCCTTTAACCCACCTCAGGATAATTTTATTATCTACCGAGGCTTTGGCTAAATCTTGTTGACACTCTCGTACTAGCCCTGAGGTAACACGTTGTCTGTTCAAGGCTACTATTAGTGCACATTGTTATGTTTTTGCCAGAAATTCCTTTTCTGGTTATTTATTTTGTGGCGATTGGGATACCAGCCAGGTCTGTTTGACCCACGCTGGTATTTTTTTCCATTTTCCACTTAATCGTTAGGCTTAGTGATCTGGAGTACACTTCACATCCTGAGCCTTCTTTGGTTTTTGATCCGTCTGTATATATGCGTATTGTATTTGTAGCATCTGCCTCTGTGTTCTGTTTCATTTGTATTTTGTAGGGTTTATTAAACACAAACCTGGGTTCAATTGCATCACTGCCTGCAGCAGAGGTTGCGCAGTAAGCGCTTCTCGTCTTAGGCTCAGCCTCAATTTACCCATTTCTACTTCGAGGTTTATACCAGACTTATTAGATGTTACCTACCTTGTGTTGAATATTCTACCTTGATTATTTTTCTGTTATTGGGTTATCATCCTTTCGAGCAAATCTGTATTGCCGTTGACGTTATTCAAAAATTCTAGAGCGATGCCGTGCGATGGTTTTTTTGGTGAAAATTCTGCAATTTTGGACATGACATGAAGTGAAGTTCGTTGCGTGACATGAGCCAACTTCTCAGCAACTTTTCTTATAATGATTCGATGATTCTCCATAACAATTTTCTTCACTTTCACACCATTTTCATCGGTTGTTGGTGATCTGGGACATCCAGGCCTAGCATCGTCATTCACATATTCTGGACCTTTTTTGAAAAGCTTGTACTACTTGTAAACATTTTTCTGACTCGGAGTACAATCACTATATGCCACTGTCAACACTTTAAGTATTTTGAGTACTCAATCCCATTATATATAAGTTTTCAAGTTTTTGATTTGGACAGAATACCTAGACTTTCTTTTTAGTATCATATCCTATATTTTGGATTGCTGTATTTTCTCATATCGCAGTGTGATTTTGTTTATAATATAAAAATGTGCCGATAATTCAACTCATTATTCTTTTTGTTATTCGATATGTTTTGCCATTTCTGTTCGAGAGGTCGTCAGATCTTCTCTATTCTAGTTTGCCAACTCTATTCGAGTTGGCATCATCAGGAGATGACTAATCATCTTCTGATGATTAGTGCAAAATTCACGTTGAGAGACAGTATTTTTGTTCTGGTGAGAAAGGAGTGTCGTCAGCAGATTCATTTCATGCCAGAGAGACAAATTTTGTCATCATCATACCATCATACAATGCACACAAAGATTATATTGGTACAAAATACGAAATTTTGAATGAGTAATACCTATTAAGTAAATACGATATGTCAGTTTTTAGATTATAATAATTTGGAACCTCATAATTGAGTATATATCAAGGAGATACTTTTATTGTTGACAGGCTAGCTGATTTATTGTCAATTGGAATGATCATTCAGTAAATACATGAAAATGCATTTCCCAACAGTTTTTCTAAGAAATTTATAATTGATAAACAAAGCACAATGAAGTTGAAAATATTCTACAATGAGAACTATCGAGTATTATATTTGAAAATTCACCTATTCATCCTGATCTATATTGAAGTTTGTGAAATTGTTATCGGAAGGGCCGAAACGTTCTAAAAATTTTGGAACAAATGTGGGACTAATCGTGATTATTAATTGGGAAATATTAGAGGAGCTGCTCTTATCAAACTACTCCATTTTGTCAATTGTCATTTTGAACTATTAGTTGGTGCATTGATGTGATTCTTCAACTCGTTTTAGTAATTGAGAATCAGAGTGGATTTTCACTTTTCTATATTTCTGAAAAAAAAATCAAAAATAACATAAATTGTTTTTCTGGAGATCAAACCTCAATGAAGTGTGTTCTGTGGACTCATGTCTGAATGCTTTAATTTTTTTTTCAATAAACATCGGCAAGTAATGAATGAATATCATTTGTGACTTTCGATTGATCTGCCAGATTTTGTGTAGAGTGTGGCTATACAAATTTTTTTCGCAACTTCAAGCCATTTCTAGAAGAAATCCATAATTAGTTCATACTCATGTCTATAACAGAAAATGATTTGAATCTTTCATTGACGAGCATACATCATGTTTTTTCATAAACTACACCTCACGATTTGATCTCCGTGTTAGGAAAGGTAAGACCTCGTTAGACCTTAGCTCGCACAAGTTTCTCAACTTCTGAGAGTTGTCGTTCGTATGAAGGCGACAGCTGATTAACGGAAAAACAGATTTTAAACAGATTTTTTTTATTTGAAAAATATATCACATGTTTCGCTAACACAGTAATTTGAATCATTCAAATCTTATTTAATTTTATATTGATATGCACATCTGCTTAACAATTTTATGCAAGTCTTCAGGAAATTTTGTAGGATCGAATCATTTTGTAGTCTTCATTTATTTAACATTATACAATAAAAAAATATCTTTGAACTATTGAAATTGCCCTTCATTGCTCTATATTTCCTTCAATAAGTATCCAAAAAGATAAAAAACCAGTGAAACAAATGAACAACGTTTATTCTAAATAAACAGTAAATAACAGTAACAAAAACGGAACAAAAATTATATTGAAGGTATAGTTCCTCGAAATGGAAACTCTCTCCATAGTTTCAAATGTTAAACAAAAAAAAACAACATTCTCTACATATATTCATTAAGTTTGGTAATTTACAAGGTTCATGAGAAACAGATGCCATTTGTTGAGTTCGGTTTTTCTAACCTTTGATATGTTATTTTAATAGGACTGGCCGGCCTTCATGAGCTGACAAAAATTATAATTTGATGTGAACTCTCCAGTTGGAAAGTCTACAAAAATTCATTCGTTCAAGTTTTCTTCTCCGGGATAATATGCTTGCCACTGAGTTCAAATAAATAATAATAATAGAATATTAATGAATAATACCAGAGTCATTTCTTCTCCACCAAATAACCTCCACCTATCGTCATGTGGAAACAGTGATATGTGCTGTTATAATTTCAATTATTTTTTTGAATTTTGTCCTCCTTACCTCCTCGTTTGAAAAATTATATTTTTTTAAAGTAATAGACAAACGAGTAAGTAGAAATTGAAAGAGAGTCCTCATTTCTATGAAAATCAAGACTAGCGTTCCTGATATAACTATGCTTTTTTATGATTAACTCATACATATCAGTGCACCATCCGAATCTGTCCATTTGGGATATAACAGGGCATAATAAAAATATACGAAATTCCACCGCCGGCAGGAAGTATTGTATAATTTGGGTTTCACAAATTCATACACTTTTTATTTCAAATCTTATAATGGAATATGTCTATTAATACATCAAATTACCACAGTTTAAAAACTTCATTGCAATTTTTTCATTAGTGTCATTACTGACATCGCACCATAGTAATTCTCATCACCCATATATGTATATCACCCAAGGTGGATCAGTATGTTCCGCTTTGACAGATTATCATTTCCAGAGAATTACATACCTACAATTGTCCAGATTAGTACTCCTAATAATTCAATTTCTACAAGAAAAAATATCATCTCTCTTGAAGATTTTAGGACACGTTGTCGTAGTATGCTCGCATTCTTTCGGGTATATTCCTGACAGCTCCCATCATTGCCCACATCAAAAATGGCGGGATGACAATGTCTTGTCCATAGGCAAAGAATGGTAGGAGATTGAGATAGAAAAGTTATTAGGGAGGTGGCTAAAAGCAACGGGTATCCATCAAACATAGTGGATAAATTAATTATAAAATGAAAATTTAGGTATTATCTTCGTAATGTCTCGAAAAGAGGAAGATTCAAAATTCATAGTGCTTCCATATAAACCCAAATACACCAATGGGTTGGTCCGAACATTCACACAATTAAATATAAGAGTGGCTTTCAAAACTGCAAGTACACTTCAACAAGTGTTGGACAGTCTAAAAGACACAATGTTGGAAAAAGGAAAGTCTAGAATTTACGAAATAAGCTGCGAGGATTGTGATAAGAAATATGTTGATCAAACCAAACGGACTGTATTAGCTCGCTACAAGGAATGTGTTTGGCTTGTTCCGTTTCATAGACCTGAAAAATCTAGTGTCGCTCAGAGAAATGTTTAAAATTGTTGAGACCAATACATGACAACAGGTTCCTTGATGCCTTCGAATGCTTGTAAGATCGTAAAGTGCGGAATGACATTTATGAATAGCGACAAAGGTCGTATTCCGAGCAGCCTTCGTTTGGTCATATTCGTAGTAATTCTTAATAAAAAACAGATATCACCAAAAAAGAGGAAATACATAACAAATTGGGGGTTTAAAAAAAAAGGGATTTAGGTAATACTAACAGGGGTATTAAGGTAATAATACTGACAGGTAGTAGTTAGGCTACTAGCATATAAAAACTAACATAGTAGTAAAATTTAGTCATAATGATCTCCTGAGGACGTAATTTTTGTTCTGGTGTTGAGAAAGTATTATCAATAAATTCATTTTATGCCAGAGGTACCAGTACGAATTATCAAATCTGTCACATATCTCATCAGTGGTTGAGACCAGCTCACACATACGATTTTGGAAATCTTGTGTCCCTAAGAAGGGCGATAACTGTTTCGGAGACGTTTCAATGAGATGGGCGAAAATCTCAAACTACGATTATGAAAGATGAACTCGCGCCTCAAAGATGATCTTTTGCTAAACATCGAATCGATATCCGAATTTTGCTTTCTGCCAATCCTGCAGCTCCATGGTTCCATACAATTACAACCAATCAAAAGGCAGGATTCATTATCTGCGTATGATAAATCATCGCAGAGATTGCTCTTCCATCTAACCGTAAGAACAAAAGGAAAAGAAAAAAAAACAGTTTGCTATCAAGAACAGTGCAACAGTATATGTAGCGAAATTGAAATATAAAGGTTGATTGATTTCGACATAATTCGAATATTTGGATCTATTTATTGTAAGCAAATATTTTTTATCTTTCGTTTGAAGCTTCCTAATGGCAGGGGTTTATATTCATTGGGTATCCAATTATATGGTAAGTGAAAGATACGCGAAATAAAGAAGTTTTATGCTGTGGTATTAAATGTGTCCTGAATCTCAAGTGTACGTCAGTTCTAAAGGATATTTTTTCGAAAAGATAAGAGTTTTTCCACTTTAAGGAGTTTTTGAAAGAATGTTAAGAATGAAATGTTCATCTGGATTACATATTTAACCAACCCACATCCCCGAACAGATGGGAAATGTGTTCTCGTTTCCTCGTACCCGTAATGATCCTAATGCGTAGTTGGCATGTGGCATGTGATCCTAATGCGTAGTTGGCATGTGGCATGTGATCGTCTGCGTAGTTGGCATGTGAAAGACCTAAGACATCGCAGAGTATAATTTTACTTTTTCATTTAGAAATGCTCTGTTGGACTATATCATTTTCAAATTTGCAAAACCCCTTTTCAGAATTTGAAAAATTTGTGTTTCAAAACGAAAACTGTTGTCGAGATATAGGCCCAAGTTTTCTGTAACTCCTTTCAAAGGAAGTTCTGTTCTATCTATTACAATATTTATGAGGCCAGAATAACGATTTCTCGCCGCTGTTCTACCAAAGAGCGTAACATTAGATTTAGATGCATTAACAGATATTAGTTGACAAGAATAATAACATATCGAGATCTGTATTAATTTGCCATAGGGCCTCTCATGAAATTGAGATATGTATAAAACGAACAAGAAAGGGCCCAATATTGAATCTTGAGGAACACCGTTTTCAAATTGAATTAAATCAGATTTTTCATTATTATACTCTCTCTCTCTCTCTTTGAAAACGATTGCAAAGGTAACTTTGTAGTGGTGCTACAGCATGTGTTGAAAACCCTAGATAGCCCAAAATAGCAAAGAAGAGTTCATGGTGTATGCGATCGAACGCCTTAGAATAGTTCAATAATATCAGAAGACAGAGTTTGTTATTATTAATAGATCTGTGCACATCATCCACAAATTTCAGGAAGACAGTTGTACAACTGTGGTCAGGTCTGAACCCTGATTGAAGTGATTCAGGTAACCACGCATCTGCAAGTTCAATATATTTTTTTGAACTTTTGATAGCGCACCTTCGAAGGTCATCGTTACTTCTCAGTCAGGGTTATGTATACAATCATGACACTCATGACCCAGCCCAATACCAGATCAGATCAATACCAAATTAAAACAGAGTTGTTTGGTATTAGATCTTGGATGCCACATTCACAGGTCTGCTTGCAGTGAAACTATAATTTGGGAACCTGCTTTATTTCTGATATGAGTGGTTTGAATTTATGTCAATGCCATAAAAAGCGTCTTCGTGAAGGAAGTCGGCTTTATCATTTCATGATTAGACTTGAGAAATATTCCCAAAAATTACAACGTATTACCAAGAAATAATTTTGAATAAAATGTAGTTTTATGATGATTCGTAGATTATTAACATGTCAGAATGTAAATGACAAAGCTATAAGCTGTAAATAAGCCTCAACTTGTTCTTATCTTCAAATGTGCGTATAAATAAAGGAACAAGATCACTGATGTATGGCTCTATTCCTGAACACGGTGTAGTTGCAATATGAAGTTCTTAGTGATTATAGATATTTTTGTTTTCGTCGCTGTTAGAGCGACAATACCAGATAACAGTAAGATTATTCTTCGAATTAGTCTTAGATATGTATCAACTGTGAGCTCAATTGTGAGAGATAGGTTCCTTTTTGTGAAAAGCTGCATCAAAATCTGCCAGAAATTGAAAAAACCAATTCAAATTTTAAAAAGATTCACGCGGTTCTTTGAACGCTTCATTTAAATTATGTCGCATTACTGTGTATTGGTTTTGTTATTTAGTATGTGCTATATCAAACAGTACTTAGTTTTACAGTAAGGCATATTTTGAAAAGAATCGATTTGAAATTGTGAAATTTTGGACGAAAATAATCCATTTTGACTTTTTCATTTGAAAAATTTTCAAATAATTTTCAATTATTTTCATTATCATATCGAAAGCTGGCTAATTTTTATTGTTATAGCAAAATTTTTCTGAATTTTATTATTTCAAATGAAACATCCTATATATTTGGTTATAGCAAAATTTGTTTGAATTTTATTATTTCAAATGAAACATCCTGTATATTTGTTTTTTCAAATTCTGTTTCATGTTCTTCTTTGAAAAATCGATATCAAATTGAATATTTTCAATGTCGGAATCTCAGTGGTTGTAAAAATTTGTTGAGATTCACGCGTTGCCACAAGAGATTATCATTCAATATTTTGATTTTTTTGCAATAATTACTGGTAATTAATTATGCCAGCCGTAATTTAATTTTTTCAAATGGAAGCCACACTTTTATTTGAGAAGATTTTTCAAAGAGTATTTATATAATTATTCATATTTAAAAGGAACCGTTTCAGATATATCCAAATATTCAGGGAAAATAATTTATCGACCTGAGAATTCTCACTAAAATGTCACAACAGTGATGAAAATCGATATCACAGTCATCAACTGTGATAGTAACTGTCATCAATTTATTTAGTTGGAGCTAACTTCAGAAAAGCTGATGCAAATTTCCACCTGATTCAACAAACACAAAATTCAGGAGGCTACCTCCAAAACAGATGTGGATCATCTACGAAAATGCTTCATTGTGCTACTAAAATTCGTAAACTGTCTCAAACTATGTCTTTGATGAAGCCTCAAAAAAGAATCCAATCGCTTAGAGTCCTCGGATAAAGATAGTCTAAGGTCGAAGGTATAGGTTTTCAATTCATCAACCATCTCTTCCGGAATTTCATCAATATTTTTCTTAATACAAAGTAGATCACCATCCTGTTTTCTCCCGCTTGGCCTGTGGCACTCATCCAATATTAGTGTATTCAATATTTGATAACACTGCCTTAGTTTTAATTGTTTACATAAAAATGAATATATGACACGTTCATAAGTACGGATTCATTACCTTTCAAACTATGAAAGCCGTTGAAAATCCATACTTCTTGGTCCTGCTATACAAATTTCCGAACGTAACACTTTTGGAAATACATCCAACTCACACAAAAATATTACATATGCTGGGAAAATATTCGTGTTGTACAAATTGTGTCTCCTGTGAAACCTATCCACTCACACAAGTAACCTAATTTTTTGAATTATTTATTGTTTTCGTAGACTTTCATTGCTCAGATATGGTAGTGGAATTTAGGAAAAAATGACATCTATAAATGGCGATTGAATTCCCAGGATCGGTTGGTACCATGAAAACTGTTAATGTTTTTAGTGCCAATTCAAAAATAGTGGATTATGCCAAATGAAATGATTCTCAAGCAACGAAATCCACCATTCAGAAGCCAAATCTTTCCTCAATCAAAAAATGAGTATAGCCATCCAAAGAGGAAATGCGGCTTTGTTTTTTGGTACTCTTCCTAATTCTAAAAATCTTGGTGATATTTAAACGTTTCCTGAAAACCAACTGTATAAAGAAAAGCAAGGTCACAACAAACGACTTTTTGAAAATGGAACAAAAGCTCTTGAAAAAATTACTTTATCTCGACAAATTTTAAAAATGGTTTCCGAAGATTTTTTGAATTATCCAGTGAAACATTCTTCAGTAAAAACTCTTGGGCTTAATGGGTTGAGAAATATTGGCAACACCTGTTTCATGAACAGTGTGATGCGGTGTTTATCAAACATGAAATGGTTATTGAAATATTTGAAGAAGGATGAATACACGGAAGATATCAATACTAGTATTTCTAGTATAGAGAGTGCTTTATTCAAAGCGTTCGCAGAAGTCGTAAAGGAATTGTGGTCAGAAGATGCATTTGATAGAGAAGTCAATACAGTTTCATTAAAAAATCAGCCCCTCGATCCATAGGTCATATTTTTCAAGACGCCCAGAAGTTTCTTCGCTATCTTTTAGAAGGTTTACACGAAGACGCTAATAGAATTAATGAGAAACCTAAACAGATCTTAACGGAAAATTGATCGACAGCGAAAAAGTACAACAATCATGACTCACATATTTGAGGATGCATAACTCTAAGATTGTAGATAATTTCGTTGGTCAATTAAAATTCACGATAAAGTGTACACACTGTGGACACTCACCAGTAACATTTGATCCTTTCTGGAATTTGTCTCTCTTCATACCAGAGACACTTTCAATTAAGAGAAGAAACTTTAGATGTGGCAGAAAAACCGACGTATTGCAAGGAAAGGAGAAAATGCGCAGAGTCCCTTACAATCCATAATTTCAACCATATTTTAATAATTCATTCAAAAAGTTTCTATCCAACAAAAAATTTCAGAGATAAATTGAATGTTGTCATCGAATTTCCTCTAGAAGAAATGTATATGAGCAATTTTGCTGCAGACAATGTGGCTACTTGTCGTTATAATTTATATGCACTTTCGAAACACAGTGGGACCACTTACAGCGGGCATTACTTAATGGAGACACTCTTATACTGGCAGGTGACACAAACACAACAATTCAAATGAGTCACCAAGTTCACTAAAATCACCTGTGGGTGGAGAGACATACGTCCACTTTTATGAAAAGGGTGAAACGAAATCATACTTTTGAGATAACAGGCTCCTATATGAAATATTAAAACACATTAAACGAATGACTTGAATAAAAAATAAGTAGGTACTGACGAAAAAAGATTCATTATCCTGATCATTTTTTCGGGGTTACAAATGTAAAATTTGTCAATGAGCGGATGTTGCGACTCGATTTCAAAATATTTTGTCAATACATTTATCAAAAGTTCCCAGTGTTGTTTTTGAAAATTCATGATGTATGACACATGAAATGTATGGGAAAGAAAGTCTAAACAAAGATGAATAGGTCATGCAAAGAAATAACTTTCAGATACAAACTGGAAGAAAAAGCCCTTTCGAAAAAAAATACTTTTATATGAACGCCGAATTATACGAAAACACTTTTATCTATCCAGTTTGTATTTGAAACATTCGTATGGGATCGAATCAGATATCATTCACAGGATTATAATAATAAAAATAATAATGTTTATTCACTTAATATAGATAAAAGATATACATAATTCTCAAATATAAAAAAAGACTAAATAATCAACGGCATCACAGAAGAAGCATCGCCGAAGGGGTGTTTCTTGTACGTGATATAATATCGGTAAATAATAAAAAATAAAAAATTAGTACATATGTGGTTAGTTGGAGTTTATCATAAGAAGTAATACAAAATTAATGTTAAAAATTATTAAAATAAGTCTGAAT
>WOGO01004264.1:0-13437 GCA_015342085.1 Leptinotarsa defecta | reverse complement strand
GAATGAAAGTTTGTTGTCGTTACTCCATTTCACTATATTGTTTACATCTTTCTGTAGGAGTATACAGTCCCTCACCGTTTTTACATTTTTAAAAACTCTAAAATCGTCTGCGAAAAGCAAACCGGATGAATAATTCAGCACTGAAGATAGATCATTAATAAACAATGAAAACAATAGAGGCCCCAAATTAGAGCCTTGTGGGACTCCGGAAGTTATAGGAAACTTTGACGATATATTTTGATTGTGCTTAACCATGAAGAATCTATTTTGTAGGTAATTTGATAATAACTGCAATGTCCCTCCTATTACTCCATACTTTCCCAATTTATACAGTAATACATCGTGATTCACCTGATCAAATGCTTTCCTGAAATCAGTATACACTATATCCAATTGAGACTTGTTTCCAAAACATTCAGAGACAAAATTACTGAACAGAAATAGATTAGATCTAATTGACTTATTAGCCATAAAACCATGCTGCTCTGGAACAATATATTTATTGGCATATTGATTTAACTTTGTATGAATAATTTGTTCAAATAATTTTGCTGGGGAACATAGTATTGAAATAGGCCTGTAGTTCTCTATATCCTTTTTATCGTTCGATTTATGTATGGGAGTAACTATAGATGTTTTCCAAATAGATGGAAAAGTTTTGCTAGTTATTATTAGGTTGAAAATATGAAGCAATGGTGTTCTGAGCCATTCATGACAGCCTTTAAGTATATATGGCGGTATACCATCCACTCCAGCTGACTTTTTTGGTTTAATTTTTTTTGCCGCATTATCGAAATCAGATTCATCTAAACGATTTATTACAAATGTATCATTACAATAAACATCAGAATCTTCAGAGTTTACAGTATATGAGGCTTGTTGTTGGCAAAACGTGGAAGAGAAAAATGTTGCAAAGTATTCTGTAGTTTCATTAGCTAATACTTCATTTCCCTGGTAGTAGAAAGAATTTAAATTCGGAGAATTATTTTGTTTATTATTAACATAATTCCAGAAGGAGTTAATATCAGTATCTATATTATCCTCCAATCTCTTGAAGTACTTTTGTTCCTCTTTTTTTATTGAATTTTTCAACTCTTTCCTAATATTTTTATACTTTTCATTGAATTGATTGGACAAAAATCTCAATTTGAAACATCGATTTTTTTCCTTTAGTAATAATTTGATTTCTTTTGAAAACCAGGAAGGGTATTTGCTCATTTTACTAGTATTAGTACAGTACGTTGGAACACATTTCGCAACAATTGCCCCCCATGTACTGTAAAATTTGTGTAAAGCTGTTTCTACATTATTATCATTCAAAACCTCGCACCAATCTGTATTTCTGACATTCGTACTTAAAGCAAAGAAATCTGCATTTTTGTAATTATATTTCACCTCGTTACACTTTTGTGTAGATTGCTTAATATTAAAACTTTTTGAAACATTGATATTTATATTCAAGGAAGGGTGATAGTTATCCTCTTTTACAAACGGTAATGAATCTCTTTCAACTGAACATTTACCTATAGAACTTTCCGGACCTAGTACCAAGTCTAATATTTTCCCTTGTGTATTCTGAATGTTATTCAACTGTGAAAAGTTATTAAAGTCTAAGAAATCTTGTAACATATTGTATTTTTGTAAATTACTATCATGTATATTGAAATCACCAATAACATAAACTTTTTCGTTATCATAAATTTGGTCCTGTAAAAAATTAAATGCCGTTTCAACTATTTGAACTGTACTACTGGGAGATAAATAAATTACACATAAGGTATATTTCTGATTACTTACTTTGAAAGTGATTGATATTGCCTCAAAATCTCTCCGATATCTGTTAACATGCAGAACTTTATATGATTTTTTGAGCGCAATAAAAACTCCCCCACCAGTAGTCAAATTAGTGTGTTGTAAATTTCTATCAGATCTTATCAGATTGTACCGCTGTACGTCAACTATTTCACCATCTTGTATGTTCTCCTGTAACCATGACTCAACAGCTATAATGATATCAAAATCCTCGACAAGACTTCTCCCAAAAAACTCATTACTCTTTGTATTTAGTCCCCTGCAATTCTGGTAATAAACATTCAGGTCGTATGTACCTATTCTGCTACGATTTTTATTGCATTGGTGAGCTCTAAATATCAAATTAAACTATTTCAAATTGAATTTGGATTCAACAGTTTGGATTCAACAGTTGGAATCAACAGTGTAACAGATATTTGAATTTCCATAATACCAAATTGAGTGCTACTTAATAAAATAAATGAAGAATAAAATAAAAAATATATCCGTTTAGAAATTCTAACTTCAAAGCAAATCAATAACAACTTTAAATTCCAGTGTGTTCCGTATCGAGTAAAATCGAAAACAGTACCAACATAAATTTCTGATACCACCATCGATCGTTCTGATTCGTACGTGTGCATCTGTCACACAATACAGATCCAGTCAATCTTCCAAAGTGTCGGTGACGGTGAGCCATCGGACTCCGACCATCAAGGTACCATCAACTTCAGATGAATCAGCTACAATACCTCTATTACTCAGGTCACCCTCGTCATGTATGATATCTCCTTCAACATTTTCCTCGTGCTGAGACATCAGCATCTTTGTCGACTTCAATATCTGTCTCGCTTCCAATAATTTCAACATTCTATTCGACAATTCCCTCTATGTTGGGAGCTATTCCACCCCCAATCAATGATTCATCATCCGTCCAATCATTCTCATCATCAAGTGATATCCTAGCTAATACAGCGGCGTTTTTTTTTGTGTTCATCTTGATGTGCTCTCATATACTGAGTGAGGTACAGTATCGAAACTCGACTTTGATATGATTAGGTTATCGTCGTGGTAGAACCCCGTCACGACTTCCACTTCTCCCTTTATACGTTCAAGAGAGGGGGGTATGGCAACCCAGTCGAATTCATGAGAGGAGCAGATCAGGAGACGAGGAATCCATGGTATTCGTATATCGACATACACCTACATGGGCCTCGGAACTACCTGTTGATCTTACTCTATTTTGGTAATGTATTTTATTTCTTTATATATTAATTTCTAACATAAATAAATCAATTGCTACAATATCACTTGTATGATTTTCAGTATTTCTAAACTATTTATTCAGCGAAGAATAATAGATTCCATAGTTTCAGAAATTTTATAATGAAATTTCAGTTTATTACAATTCCTTTTATTTTTCATCAAGTACAATAATGATGCTATTACACTAATGAGTTTTTATTGATCCATGAGTCGTGATATTCGGAGAATCCCAGCCATTTTACATATAGACGACGTCCTTTCTGTTTCAAAACTCGCTCCATCAAATTTGTATTGGGATCATGGGTTTTATTCAATTCCATCCCATAGAAGGAACCTTTAATCAGCTGTTCGTTCACATTTTCGAGCGTATAGGTTATAGCATAGGTTATAGGCTCTGTTCTATTTTCTTTTACAACTTTGAAAAGTTCAGTTGTGAAGTTCGCAGTTCAACCTTTTTCGAATATGCTTTTATACTTACTGATTCGCACTATATCTCCAATTTAAAAATTTCATTTTCACTTTTTCCATGCTGCTTCTTTGATCTTGCATAAACTGTAAATTCTGTGGATGGTTTTACCTCTGCAGGCTTCATGCCAATGGTACGCTAAATTTTATCGTTATAGTGACCGGTAATTTTAGGAAGAATATTCAACCAAATGTAATGGCTTTGAAGTAACAATTCTCTATAAAGCCAACTCATCAACGTTCCGCAATTGCAGCCTTTTTTGTGCTGAATCTTGAGCACTCCCTACGGTAATCCATAATTAGCGATGAAAATTTTGAATTATAAAACTCAGTACCGTGATCAGATTGTTAGTTCCTTGGCACATTCTTCGCATCTTTCAACACACTCGTCATAGCTGCAGTAACTGAATCAGCAGTTTTATTTCTCAATGGTCTTTACCATGCATACTTCGAATAACAGTTGATTACTATGAGGATGTACCTATGACTGTCATTTTCTTTAGCATATGGTTGCATTTCCATCAAATACATCTGCCACAAGTCATGGAAACCCTTTATCGTTTTTCGACGGGAAAAATTTCCACGCGTCGGCTTATGTATTTCCTTCACAACCTGCAAGTTGAGGATTCAGTTCGCTACAGTTCAACTTCGAAAACTCGCTCAGTGAAAGTATTAACCAACTCGATTATAACACCAATTCTCTTTTCCACATCAGTCAATTGATCAACTAATTGAGAAGTGATGAGTGCATTTTTGTCAATGATTATTCACAGGTCGGTATTTTTTGAATCAATGTTTTTTCTGACGTATCGTAGCGCTGGCGCAATGAATTTTCGGAAATACTTCAGAATTTGACTATTTGGTTTCTCTAATGTGATCTTCAATAATCTTTTAGGGACAGAGTCTCCACCGTCTACAGGTTCACCAATATTCTGCAACCGCTTATTCTGAATGTCATAATCACCATGCGGCGTGAGAATGAATCCGACACCTGATCTTCCAACAAGTGGTTTACTAACACCGCCTCTTCTACGCCCGAATTTATCAATTGTGATGTGCATAGTTAGATCGTCTGTGAGTAACTCAGTCAGTTTCACAGATCGTGTTCATTATATTACGGTCAATAGACTGATCCATCTTCACGTAAATTCCTCAATTATGGCCAATATTTCATTATCATGCCCGGTATATCCAGCCATTCGTGAACTCCAAAGCAATCGAAAACGATCAACCTTTTCATCGAGTTTATTCCAATAAGCATAATATATATGCTTATCTATCTATATGCTTGATATTTCTTCCAATTATTTGATAGAATACTAACAATGGTGGAATACTACCACTCGTTCAAATTTTTGTTGGTTTATCAGCTCTAGGTAGTTCAGCCGGTGCTACAGCTAGTGAAACAAAAGCAGTACAAGCAGCGAAAGCGAGCAGGGAGCAATTCAGTGATACAAATCGACATAGTAAAAACATAGAGGCAATCGCTCTAGGTAAACGAGGTAGCGGTATCTACATGAAGCCGTAACGTAAAAGTAAACGTAAAGGATCTATTTGAAACCTCCTATCAATATTATCACATATAAATATGAGCGTAAACAACAATTCAACACAGCATGTTGTGGTCATTTGTATTTGAAATTTCTCTAGAGCAAGACATAGAGCTAACACCAGCGCAGGACAGGGAGAGTATCAAGAGGATGAGTCATTCATTGAATGCATATTCCAGAGTACGCACTTCACGAAAAATGAGTAAAGAATAACTCGCTGATATGACGAAAGAGGTGTTGATTGGGTGTGCATCGCATGAAATTGTATCTGTATGGGATAAGCTTCCCCAAAATCTACAAAATGATATTGAAGTCTTGAAGTATCAGTACAAACAAGACTATCAAAATAAATCCAGGAGTAACTCCAATGTGAATGATGGGTCACCTACAGAAAAAAATTCTGTTGTTATTGTAAAGTGAATAATGTGAATGTAGTCACATATAACGGGATGGATCATCTGAACAGACTAACCAAAAAATGACGATTAACCCACAATTTCTACTGTGAGTAATAAAAAGTCATGAATCAGTGAAAATTCGTCAGTCATGTCACGTACGTTTTCATTGTCAGGACACTCTAGCAAGTTGATTGCCAACTTCTACCCTCCCATCGAATTGGCTAGTGGCGCTACTTATAGTCTGGGCTACATGGTTCCTATTTCTATAACTGCATATTTAATGTGGATGTGAAAAATGTTATCGCCTATTCTAAAGAAGCTAACTCGCCTCCTATCATTATAAAAATTCCACCTGTGGCATAAGAAATTGATGATATCAATGAGGTGATTCGAAAATTCATCAAATCCAAAGAAATGCAATTGGGAAATGGAGATGAGGAGAATATCGATAAAGTATTTCTCCTACATGCAAATAACAATATTATGAAATGTGAAATGCGGTCGATAAATTACATCCTTCTCAATATTGCCCATAAATATCAATAAGGTGAGAATTATTCGTGGGGATTGTAATGTCACAATTGGAGCATATTCAAATGGTGATGAAATTCATAGCATATTTGAATTTGATATTGATGTAGAGCACGGTTACAAACTCACCAAGGAACCGCAAAATATTATTTATATGCCAATCCAGCTTGGTGGTCGTCAGTTCCTCGACAATATCGCTTTACGCATATTGGATTATAATGATAATATAATCACAAAAATGAGTAGAGGAATCATCAATGAGTTTGGTGGCACAAGTAAGGCAGTTTCAAATACTGTTTTGCGAGGACAACCTTGAGTTGGTTTCAAATTGCATTCCGATGGAAACTTCGATATGGAAAATATAGTCGAGGCTGAAGAGAGTACGGATTGTATTAATCAGGAATATGTTGGTTTTTAATCCCAAAGATCAGAGAAGAATCAGATTCTGATATCGATGAAATTAATTTGAGATTAGATAGAGTAGAAAAATATTCCGCATCAGTCAGGGAAGATCTCATTACGCTTGGGTTGAAATTAGTGGAATTCGTGAAAGAGTGTGAGCATATGGAAAATGATATAAATGGATGCAATTTGATTTGAAAAACAACCCTCGATAAGCATTCAAATAATTGAGCAAAAACGATGGTGAGCGATGATCGTCTGTGAAAAAAATCAGTATAAAGCTGGAGGTGACGGAATTGTAACTGAGTATTCATCATTTCCTAAGGCTGAGCATTGATAAAGCTATAGATTTCACGATAATTGTTTCTAATAAATGGGGATGTGCTTCAATAGCCAGCGATTGCAGCAGCGGCAGCAGTTGAATCAGCGTAATGCATTTGGTGTCAGCCATGATCATGTGTATTTAAAGAAGGGAAAATCCTAAAAGTCGATTCATTCCACGTATGCCTGCCAACCGGTCAAGACATAGGCTAAGCGCTAGTAGTCTAAACCTAGTAATAACATAGCGACCTTCACCACAAGTGATAAACTGGAGAAATTCGATGAGCCCATGTTCGATCATTCTCTCATCAGCCTTCATCAGCATACATATAAACCGTATGGATCACCATATTACAAAAATTTCAGATGAAATCCAGGTTCAAATCAATTTTCAAGATCTTATTCTCGATATTGCAGACAGTTACTTTTATATCAAGGGAAAGTTCCCATTATCTGATGCCACAAAGCAGTGCTACCTATCCAATAACGCATTCGCTTTTCTCTTCGACGAAATTCGCTATAAAATGGGTGGAGAGCAAGTGGACGTTGTTTGGAAATCCGACATGACTTCCACAATGAAAACGATGATATCATTTGAGCAAACACATGCAAATTCACTACTATCGGTAGAATGGAGTCTTGATGTGAATAAACAAAATAAATTGTAATCTGTAAGCAATGTATTCTGCGGTGAATTACCCTTGAAGTATCCTATGGGTTTTGCTGAAGATTACAACAAAAGAGTATTGGATGTTGAGCAAGAGCTCATTCAAAAATTCCTTCAGTGGGGAAGTCGATGCAGATTTGGAAATCAACAAAAGAAAATGGAGAATCAGACACATTGTACCGGAAGATCGTCAGAAACTGAAGCTTTCGAACCGCATCAATAAAAATGCGAATAATGCAAAAGTAAAGGTGACTTATCGTATATGGGACCTTTATGAATTACCCACACTTCGTAATACATCCTCAGATATACGTGCCTTGAAGACAACCAACAGCTTCGGAAGACCTCGATACATTCTAATCGTCTTTCAAAGCACCGATCAATCTGAAAATATATTAAGAGATGTGACGAAATTCATACATGGGAGTATTTATAATATTCGATTATCTCTAAACTCTGAAGTATACCCATATGCGCGTTGTAATCTGGATTTTGACAAAAAGGTAGACTCGTTAGCCTACTATGCATATGAAAACTTCCAATGCAGCTAATACGACAAAGCTATGAGTGAGCCGATATTGGTAAATTTCGTAACAATCCACTATTCGTCATCGACTACTCCCACTAACCCGATGCTATGTAGTCATTCACTGTCAACATCCAAATACAATTCGAAACAGGCAAGGTGAAGTTTCCAGCAAACATTCAAAGTTTATGCACTCATCCTCCACGATGCTGTTTTATCTTATAAGCCCTGAATGGCTCTGTTCAGACTGGATTGTAATAAGATTAACATGTAATTCACTATGGAGTGTTCGATATTGATAAATAATAAAACACTCAATAATTATTTTCCGCATTTTATTTACCAAACAATTAGATACAACAGATTTCGAATATTCATAACACCATTATTCAAAGATTCTTCCGGTCGTGAGTTGGGATTCTGTGGTTCCAATTGATATTTCTCTACGATATTCTGTGGTAGGTAAACGGATATGTCGTGAAGGAAATGTTTCAAGTCTGCTTCAATTATTAGCTCACAGAAATCATCCAAATTTCTGCTTCAATACAAATATGTAGGGCACAGGCCACACAAGGTCATATTTTCCAATGAGCTTCAGAAGTTTTCGCACCTCTTCAGCGTCATATTATACACAGTTTGATGAATGAAGAGCTTTAAAACTCAAGTCGGCTAATTTTCAACGCAACCTCTTTTTTGCGGAATCCAAATTTACTGCTCTCGGCCACATTTCGGCTGATTATTGCATCCATATGTTCAAAAAAGAAACAGCTTTGAGAATTCACAAAATGCATTCATCAGTTTGGAAATTATATTGTAAAAAAGCACATATTTTACATTATCATGCCATATTTCGACTATTTACAAAGATATTGAAGGTATATTCAATCAAAAATATCGAATTTGAATAATGACCGGGGTTTGGCGCCAGAATGGCTTTGGATGAAGTCACTTCGTGAATCATTTCTTCCGTGAACTGTTCTGTGACACGTTTTGAAAGCCATGATTCGAAAAAAGTATTATTTTTCTCGTCCAACAAAACTTCTTGAATGGATTTACCTTATCGCGTGAACAGTATCGACATCTTTTCAATTTCATAACCTTCATCGATAGTTAAAGATATTAAAGGCCTCTGCTCCATAGCCCCAGTTTGTTGAATTATTGCAGAATTGATCTTATCGTAATTAAATTTCAAATAATCCATTTCGAATATGGTATAAAAATATAAAATATGTTCACCTAAATTGCTGTGTATAATCCTGAAGCAATATTCTCTGTCATTTTGCAGCACTATTTTCACTCATCTATTCGAGTACGTTGGGTTATTCAAACTGAATGTGAAATGGTGATCCTCTGAACAAGCTGGGTGTCCGGAAACACTACTCCAAAGTAATCTTGTCTCCGTTATTCAAGGTCAGACACAAAACACTCCCATCTACATCGTGTGACGTAGTTGAAGGTCATTCAAGCTCGGACACAAAACACTTCCTCAAAGTCACTCTGGCTACGTTGTATCGTGTAGGTTCAAAACTTCAAGAAAACCACGTAAATGACTCGAGTTTTTTCGCAGTCGCCTTGTTGAAAATATAGGAAGTTAATGAAGGTTATTCAAAGTCGAACCCAAAACACTACCTCAAAGCCACATTTTCTGCGTTGTGTGACGTTTGTCAAGGTCATTCAAGGTCAAACTCAAAACACTTCCTCAAAGTCAATTCAACTACTTTGTGTGACGTATGTAGAGGTCATTTCAAAGTTAAAAGTGTTGGGCGAAGTCACCTTGTCGAAATCGGGGGTAAATGAAGGTCATTCAAAGTTAAAACCAAAACATCAGCTCAAAGTCACCTTGCCTACATCGCCGTGTTACGTAGGTCAAAGTCATTCAAGGTCAAACTAGAAACACACCCTCAAAGTCACCTTGGCTACTTCGTGTGACGTATGTAGAGGTCATCTCAAGGTTAGAAGTGGTGGGGAGCTTCTGAAATCGGCTTAAATTAACTACTGGCATAACTTACACGGCGTTCTGCCAGTAACCGGGAAGGTGTACTGTTGTACATAATTTCTTAATCATATAATTCCTCTTGCCAGTTGTTTCCCATTCCCTGATTGATCTTCAGTCTTTTGAGTATATTGTCGTCTTGGAGTAGAAGTGAGCTAAGCCACAGAACAGCTGTTTGTAGAAAAATGGCAGTAAAGTTTCACTCAATAATTAATTCGCAGAGATAAGCAACATATGGAAACTCTTAATCAAGCGGAAAACGGTCAATTCTCGCCAAACAGTCATCTCCCGCTAAACCGGTTAAATAGAGAGAGGTAAGGGAGGATGTGTGAAAGCACTCCAATGACCTATAAATAATAATTTTTTGGAGGAATAATCCATTCATCACTCGAAGACGATTGTGGATACTAACTATCGAAACGTGGTGAAGTAAATTGGCTTGAAATCTTTTGAGTTTCATTTCATTTCAATTCTTCAATTTCAAATTTTTTTGTAAATTTTCATGTCATTGTAATTTTATTTTAGTTTTTTTGCTCAATATTATTGTTTTTTTCAGCTATCCATTTCAATTTCCAATTGTATTTGTTCTTTCAGAGATTTCAAATCATAGTATAAGTTATGCGTTCGTTGCGTTCGCTAACCCAGCATCACTAAGATAGAACTACATCCGCTGTTCCAGACGCGACTAAATGCTAAGTCGATAAAACCGAACTTATAAATTATTGTTGATTTAATAATCATGCATTCGTGTTACCTTGGTTGAACTGTAACTTTGTATTTGTTCAAAAATAAAGTCTTTTTAAAAAAATATTTTCGTATATTGCATACGTAACTTATATCATACAATTGAAGCTCTTGGTGCAAGAAGGTGTTAACTCAATTTTTGTGAAAACTTCGTTTTGCCGTGCATAAAGGTGTTATCTCTGTTCCTCTTCAGGTGATATATTTTCAAGGGATAAATGGCGCTAAAGTCGTCATAACAGAAGATCAAAAAAGAGTTATCTAGACTGAATGAACCATTTAATTTTTGATAGAAGGGGTTAACTCAGTCACTACATGCATAAATGTGTTATTGTTCGGAGTTGACACCTTCTTGCGTTATACCTTCAGTGTTGTTTACGTTTAAACGTGTTCATATTCTTTCGTTTCTTGAGTTATTTCTCGGTAGTTTTTAGCTATTTGGACTTTTTTCATGTAATGAAGGTAAGATGCTCATTATTTATATAACTTTCATGTAAATTAGAATTTAAATGCCGAATTATCTTTGGGAATTAGACTATTATTTTAAATATAAGCAGAACCTAACCTCAAATTTCTCAAAAATGAAACCTTTTCAAAAAAGTATTTTCGTATATTGCATACGTAACTGGCGCAGTCGGTAGGATTAGTTCAGTTTTTCGTCGGATCGTCGGAAATATACGGAATCGAAAACAATTTCGGACTAGAAAATCGTGGGTTTTCACTCTTCGGCACGTATTGAGACTTTTAGTGTCTTTCTTCATTCCTGTGCACCAAAAAGGGATTGAGTTAGCCTGAGAGCCTAAGGAGGAGTCCAGACATTTCTAATAAAGCAGATGAGCTGGTAACAGAATCACAGGAAGATTAAAATACATTGGTGAGTCCAAGTATCCTCTCTTCCCTCCCCGAATTCTTTTTCCCTGGTTAGGAAAATTGAAATTATTTAATTTTAGTAGAACAATTAATAGTTTTAGAGAACCTTTATGGATAATAGTCAGACAAATATGAACGAGTTGATAGAAAGCTTCAAGGGTTCTTTAAACATTTCTAATTGCATATCTGAAATCATGGCGACTAATACTTCAAGTTCAACTCTGCCTGCTCAAACGGTAGACCCAACAGTTACCCCTGAGCATGTTGAAAATGTTTGTTGATACGATACCTGATTATGATAGAGATATGAATACTTCCACTAGTATTTCATCAGTTCGGACTTCCATTGTCAAATATAATATAAATTGATTTGGCAACCCTGAAAAAAATCAAAAAGATTAACCGAAAATAACAATTTTATTAAACGAAAAACTGAAATTACAAAGAAATAATATACAACAACAACCAAACAAATAAAAATTGAAATAATAATGAAAGCTGAAAAAATTGAAAAATCAAAATTATTATTAACAAAAAAATTAAAAAATAATAAAAATTAAAAGATTTCAAACCAAGTTTTGTCAACAAGTTTCGATTGTTAGTATCCACAATCGTCTTCGGGTGATAACTGATACACCACGAAACATTGTCAACCACCTTCAAACAAATGATTTTTTCAGCGTTCAGGATAAGTAATCGCAGATTCTTGTTCCTACATGCAAGGGTTTCTCGCAAGTTTTCTGGTAACTGTAATTTGGAAAAATCATTGACTGATCTCTGGTAGTATATGAATATAAAAGGCACCCCTTTTATTTTTTGAACGGGTCGACCCAACATGGATAATAAAATTATTACATGCATACTTTGAAGTGAAATTGACAAACGAAACTTTCAAGTTGGCGACTGGGCGCCATCATCATACTTTTCTGAAGCTCCTGACAAATGCTTCACAACCCCAGAATAAAAAGTCAATATTTTCAACTACTACAAAATGGCGAAACTTTCAATGATTACCTGAACACATTGACATTCAACTACATAATATGACTTAATACGCTTGCTTGAACTTCTTGACATATGAACAGCCCATCCGATATTTCACGCCGAACATTTTCGAACGCAGTAACGTCAATATCTCTATTATTTTCTGCCGTATATCCAATATTGAAGCAGATTCAGTTTCGTACATATTTTGCTTCGAATAGCCCCATAAAAAAATCCAAAGGTGTCAAATATATCGAGCCGGCTGGCTATTCTGTAGGACCCCGACAACCAATTCCAATACCAAATAGTTTCTTACTTGTCTGGAGTAATGTGGTGGTGTTCCATCTTGTTGGATTACAATATCCATATCAAATTCATTAGGATTCGCTTCGACAATTTCAGTGATGAGAAGATTCCGGAAAACGTGAGGTTCAGTGTCACTCCAATAACGGCAATTTTTTCTGTGAACTTTGCCGTTTGAAAAAAATGTACATTCGTCACAAAAACAATTATTGTGATGATAGGTAAGATGCAATGGTTTTCGTCATGATTTCGCAGAATTCTGTTCTTCGATCAGGGTCATCTTCAGTTAATTGGTGTACCATTTTAATTTTATATGGATGGTACCTATTCCTTTTCAAAAGTCTTTACACAGTAGAAGAAAACACCTCACAAACATTCGCGACGGAATAAGTAGACTATTTAGGATTCACTGCCATTTCACCAATAATTTGCACTTGCTGTTCTTCTGGAATGAACGGATGACCTGGGGGCTTTTTGTAATGTACACTACCGGTAGTTGTGAATTTGGATACAAGTTCCCTCGAATATTCTCTACAGATAGGATGATTCGGACAACGTTCATTGAAAATCCTTTCGATCTCGTGAAAGTTACGCGTCGCACCGTAAATAAAAATTGCTTGAATTTTTTT